>LR749591.1:1976536-2058281 GCA_902729485.2 Mus minutoides | reverse complement strand
CAGGGGGAACTAGTTAGTTCATGTTATTCTTCCACCTAGAGGGTTGAAGACCCCTTCCACTCCTTGGGTACTTTCTCTAGCTCCTACCTTGGGAGTCCTGTGTTCCAACTAATAGCTAACTGTGAGCATCCACTTCTGTGTTTACCAGGCACTGGTATAGCCTCCCACAAGACAGCTATATCAGGTCCCTTTCAGCATTGAGCACAACTATTACCACTCTCTAAATTCTGAAGTATATGATACACCTAACACCCAGTCCATCATTTTTGTCAACTAAATAAAGCACTCTGCCTTCTATTTTTCCTAACTTAAAAAGGCTTATAATTCCACACCTTTGTGTCCTGGTTTAGCTTGTATACTATCTAAAAACTATCCTTTCAAGTCTATATCATCTTTGTCAACGCTAAACAGCTTGGGTTGGCCATGAGACTACAATCAGTCTTCAATCCTGCTAGAATTCTAAGAGCGACAAAAAAATTTACCTGAAAATATAGGGAGCCTAACACAGCTTCCAAAACTGAAATAAACTGTAGAGACTGCTGCCTACCTATACAATTCTGTTTTCCAACATATTGGAGCATCAAATTGTGGCTGTTTGGCGCAGGGTCATCTGATAGACCTTTGGAATACAGAATTGTGAAGGATTGGTTTACCCTGTCTTGGCAAAGAAAATAAGTTGACTATTCTATATAGAATGCCCCTATCATATCTGATGCATATAACTCTGGAAGGTGTGTAGAGTCTAATCACCTTTTCTAAAAACACAAAGACAATGCCTTCTCCCAAATCAGCTTGCCCTTTAGCCAGTAACCAGGAAAACTTTTAGCTTGACCTCTCTCCCAGAGGAGTAATAAAACAACCACAAAACTCAAAATCACATTATGCCAAAATTTCCGTGGAGCCCACGTTCAAAGAATATGAGTTACCCTGAATGACTTTAAAGCTTCCTTAAAACATTTGTTTTCATACAATCTCCCTATAATCCTAAGAAACATTTTGCTTGCTGTATAAACCTATTCTCAGGCCTTTTCCTTACTTTGTTGTCAGGATATATAACCCCAAAATCCCCATGGAGCCCACATTCAAAGAATGAGTTTACCACTTAACTTGGTTCCTACATATTTCTTTATCTTATCCTTTTGGACCTTGAGTATTTCCCTTTTTAATCTGCTTTGTGCCTTACCAGGAGCCTAGCTTTGTCCCTCCTTTACTGGGAGCCTAGCCTGCTTCGTCCCTTACTGGAAGCCTAACCTGCTTCGTCCCTATTGCGGGAGCCTAATCTTGATCTATTTCCCCGCTACTTAAGACAACCTTACCCTTCTGTTTTATTTGTGCTGCTTCTCGCGTCCCTGTACTTCTGACGGCAAGGACTCCTGCTTCTGCTTCTTCGGCTCTCGTTCCATTCTTGCTCTTGCTCTCTCTGCCTGCTCTCCTGCTCTTGGTCCTGCTCTCGTTCCCGCTCGATTTCTCCTTGTCTGTTTTCTTCCCTGTACGGGCCACCAGATGCTGCAACCCCAATCTCTGACCAGCAGAGAGTGGGATTAACGACATGGATGCCAAGGTAAGGTTCACGAAACTTCTTCTGAAACTTCTGCTTTATTGCCGGGTAAGTCCCAATATATCTTCACTTAAGCGCTGATCTCATCTCTCTCCACTCTGCGGGATCCAGTCAGCCTCAAGCGCGCTGCACTCACGCTCCAAGCATGGAGGCTAGACACTTTGGAATAGGCTAAGGACACGGCGCACGAGGGATGACACTATGTGTCAGGCAGATAGCGCGTGATTGTTGCCACTGCACATGTACCAAAGTCTAACACACAAGCAGAGATCACAGGGCTTGGCATAAGGCCAGGGCGCCATCTTGGCCCATGCGGAAGCACCCGCTTCCCACATCCCACCTTCTATTTTCTGCCTCTGCTACAGGCTAATCAGCTTTGATTGACAGGTGTTACATCCATACAGTACACAAGAGATCTCTGCAATTCTCCCTTTTAGTTTACGTGTGTGTGTGTGTGTGTGTGTGTGTGTGTGTGTGTGTGTGTGTGTGTGTGTGTATGCCTATGTATGTCTGTGAGTCTTTGTGTGTGAGACTCTGTGTGTGTACTCGTGTGTCTGTGGGTTAGTTTGTGGGTGTGTATCTGCGTAGGTATGCATGTGGGTGTGCATGTGTGTCTGTGTATTCATATGTGCATGTTTGTGTGTGTGTGTATATGTGTGTGAGAGTGAAATGGGCAAAGTATAGGCAAAGAGTTATTGTGCATTTTAGTTTTCTCCCAGTATTTTCCTTAAGGGGAAAAGCCTGAAAGCGTTGCTTTGTCTTTATTTTTCTGGAATTCCAAGTATGGACTCCAGCGCCCTTAAATGCACTGGTTACCAAGAAAAGCAAATGTTTCTCTGTGGCATTCTGTTGACATTCTGAAGCATTGCTCTGCTTAGCATTTATTTCAGGATGAGGAAGAATTGTGTTTTATGGTCGTTACTGCAAAGAGCACAAGCCAAATAAATTTGGACTTCTGACCTGGCTGTAAATGGCAGCCTTTTCCCAATAGCTAGTGGTATATTCCATTTCATTTTTAAAAATGGGGTAATTAGGTCTTTTTTTTGTGGAAAACCTTGAGTAATTACTTAAAAATCAACAAAAGAAGACAAAATGGTGTTTGTTTGTTTGTTTTTTCGAGATAGGGTTTCTCTGTATAGCCCTGGCTGTCCTGGAACTCACTTTGTAGACCAGGCTGGCCTCGAACTCAGAAATCCACCTGCCTCTGCCTCCTGAGTGCTGGGATTAAAGGTGTGTGCCACCATGCCCGGCTGACAAAATGCTTTCATTGTCACATGTCGCTTTGTGAGTCTTGATGGGACTCATTAATGGACAGTGTGCTCAGGTTCATAGGCATTCCCAGCCTGTGTCACTGTCCTTGTCTTCCTTCCTCTGTTTTTACTGCAATTTTTGTTTTTCATAAAATGCATTATTCTAAAATTCAATACCTTATTACATCATTATGTTTTATTAGTTTTTAAAGTTAATGCAGATGGGGCTGGAGAGATGGCATAGTGGTCATGAGCACTGGATGATCTTCCAAAGGACGTGTGTTTGCTTACAGCATCCACATGGCTGCTACAGTCATTCGTAAATCCAGTGCAGTGGATATGACACCCTCTTCTGGATTCTGTAGGCACCAGGCATGCATGTGGTTTATAGATATGGACAAAATCATCTGTACACATAAAATAGGAAAAAGTTATAAAGTTGGTATAGAATATCACTATGGCATGTCTGTGCATACTTCTTAAAATACTCATCCTCTCCTCTCATCAGTTCCTCCCCGTCCCTCTTTACTTTTTTACTCTTTACTTTTGGCCTTGTTCTGTAATATTGCCTCCTTCACTTTTATGTCACAGCTACTCAAGTACCTGCTCTCTTTATCTTTTTTGTAACCTTCCTCCCCTCTCTTAAGAAAATTTCCCTAAACATGACACATACATGTTTGTACGTGCCCACTAGCATGTGTGCACACACATAGAGACGCATACATATAAAAAAGGGGGAAGAGAGAAAGATTAAAATCTAGGATCTGCATATGAGAGTGTAAGACTCTGATGAGCCTTAGCTACTAGACCTCCCCCTCCCCCGAGTGAACCATGTGGAGACAGGGGATCAATGCATAAGCAAGAGGAATTTATTGTTCCAGTGTTCTGGGGTCATCCTGCACCGGAAAGAGAGGCAGTGACCCCAGGCAGCCCATTCAGCGAATTTTTATACAGTTTTCAGGGGCAGAGTAGAGCATCAGCTACTAGGCACAATGTTATTGGCAGAACAGTGTGACTTTTAAACTGATTGATCCTTAGGGAATGAGGTAGCAAGTGTGGCAAATAGTCTGTCCCCCTGTGGTCTTCCTGAGGAATGTAAAGAGCCTCTCCCTTCCCTTCCAGAGTGGATGGATGCCTATGTGCTTCATGACCTCTCTCTTTCAGGAGGGGAGGGATGCTTAGTGGAATTTCCCAAAGGCCCAGAACTGACCTCTTCAAGAGAAAATGTGCTATTTATCTTTCTGAGTCTGGCATATCTTGTGTAGCAGGATTTGCAGTTCTGTTCATAATTTTACTTTGCTCGATAGATGAATAGAATTCTATGGAGTATATGTACCGCTATCCATCTCTAAGTGTGCTGTCTGTAGATCAGCTATAGTAGTTCTATTTTAGTGTTTGAGAAACCTTCACTTGGATTTACATAGTGGCTGCACATCTTCACATTCCCACCAGCAGTTGATAAGGATCCTCTTCCCCAAATCCTTGCCAGCATCTGTCATTTGTGCTTTGGATGTTAGCCATTCTTAGCAGGGGGAGCTGGAATCCCAACATAGTTGTACTTTGCATTTTTTGTTTTGTTTTTGTTTTTTTGATGCCTAAGGAGATAGAACACCTTTCCAATTGTTTATTGGCCATTTATTTTTCTTTTTTGGATAAATATCTATTCAGTTTACGAGGTTATGTGCTGATTTGAAGACTTTTGTGTTTAATTTTTATAGTTTTCATATTCTGCATATTAAAACCTTGTCTGATATATAGTCTAAAAAGATTTTCTTTCAGTCTGTAGGCTGCCTCTTCACTTTAGGGATTGTTTCCTTCCCTGTGTAGTTTTGATTAATTTCATGAAATCTACACAGTTACTGTAGATTAATGTCATGAAATCTCATTAGCATGTTTTTGGGTTGGATTACAGTGCTAGTCAAGTCATCTGAAGAGAAAAAAATCTTCCTGTGTCTATAACTTGAAATGATTTTTTTTTCCTTTAACAATTTCAAAGTTCAGTCTTGTATTACAATCTCTGATCCATTTAAAATAGATTTTAATGAGATATATGTAATTCCATTCTTTCAAAGAACTAACTTGTTGATTTTATTGGTCTCCATTTATTATTTTCTTTTCTAATCCTCAGTATTTCTTACTGTCTAGTTCAGTTGACTTGGCTTTCTTTTTTTGTAACTGGGAGTATACCTTAGGTTGTGTGTAATCTCTTTTATTTTCTATGTAATCACTTATCTATAAAATTTTATGAGATCCTCCTTGGCTGTATCCTAGTGGTTCTGGAAAGTTACGCATTTTCATTTGATTCTAGGTTTTGAGGATCCTGCTTGAGGTTTAATTAAGACAAGAGACAGGAGAGAGAGAGACAGGAGACATCTATATAGCTTAGAGTTGGCTTTTTTGCTGGGGCAGTCTCTCAGCTAAAATCTCTCAGCATCTCCCTGCATCTGTGTGCATCTCAGACTGCCAGCTCTTTATTATGCAGAAAGCCACATTCCTCCTCGGCAGTTGTAAGGTCAACTTTCTTGAGGTGGCTTGTTTTTCTTTTAATGGCAGGTGAGGAAGTGACATTTGCATATCCTGCAAGCCTGGTGCTGCATTCTCCAAATAACAATTGAAAATACAAGGACACACTATCTCATAGTCAGAAAATACAACATTTGTGGGTCACTCCAAAACTAAGGATCTTTAAACATTCTCCTTATTTCTTTAATGACCCAGAGTTCATTCAAACGTGTTTGTTCACTCTCCAAGTGTTTTTATAGTTTCTCATCCAGTTTATTTTTAATTTTATTTCACTGTGGTTTGAGAGCAGGACTTTGATTCTTTTTGTATTTATTTCCCTACTTTTATTGGAAATGGATTTTTTCCCCTCATATAATACATCCTGATTATGGTTTCTCCTTCCTCTATTCCTTCTGGGTTCTTCCCATCTAGATTCTCCTCATTTCTATCTCTCATTAGAGAACAAATAAGCTGCTAAGGGATAATAATAATAATAATAATAATAATAATAATAATAATAATAATAAAAAATAATACAAAAGGTAATAAAATATAATAAGATAAAACAAAAACTAACACCTTGTAATTGGATGAAAAACAGAAAGAAGAAGGAACAGAGCCCAAGATACACAAAAGGCACAAGAAAGAGAGACCTATTAATTCTCTCTGTCTGGTTCAGTATATCTGGTTTTATGTTGAAGTCTTTGATGCATTTGGAGTAAGTTTTTGGTAGGGTGATTAAATTATTCTACAAAATAGAGACAAGAAGGAGCATTGCCCAGTTCATTTTACAAGGCCACAGTTACAGTGATACTTGAACCACATAAAGACCCAACAAAGACCCAAACAATTTATTTTATGAACATAGATGCAAAAATTCTCAATAAAATACTTCCAAAACAAATCCAAGAACACATCAAAAAGTCGTCCACTTTGATCAAATAGATTTCATCGCATAGATAAAATGATGGTTTTATAAGGGTCTGAAAATTGCTGAAGGAAAACTCCAGACTCAGATAATATGCAAAGACAGAGTGTTTATTCTGCAGAAACAACCAGAATGCAGAGTGAACCACTCTCCAAAATGGCAACCCCAGACAAAGGCAAGCAGGCCTTCTTATAGGGAACCAGGGGAACTCTCTAGAAGGATTAGGTAATCTAAATTTCCTTTGGTGCTAGGGGTTTCAGGTGGTCCTTGACCTGTACTTCTATGTTTTGAACGTTTAACCATAGGATGAGATAGGGCTTCCCAGCACAGATGGCCCATACTGGGAAAAGATACTTCCCCATTTTTGTGGTTATCCCCAGGCTGTTCTTTGGGAAGGGGTTTTATGACCTTGTTTCTGAATTTTATGGTCTGTTCTGAGAGCTGGTGCCTTATGACCTAGTTTCTGGGACTAATGGTCTGTTCCTGGAGCTGGTGCCTTACAGCCCTTTTTTCTAAATCAGGCCTAGTCCTTAAATGGAGACAAGTGAACATACATAAATTGATAAATATAATCCACATCCGAACAACTGAAAGATAAAATCCACTTACTCATCTCATTATATTCCAAGAAGGCCTTTGACAAAATCCAATGCCCTTTCATGGTAAAAGTCTGGAGAGATTAGTAATAGCAGGAACATACCTCAACATAATAAGGACAGTTAACAGCAAGCCCATAGCCAGATTCAGCTTACATTGAGATAAACTCAAAGCAATTTTGCTCAAATCAGGAACAAGACAAAATTGTCTACTTTCTCCATATCTATTTAATATACTACATAGAGTCTCAACTAGAGCAGTAAGAAAACTAAAGGAGATCAATGGGATAAAAACTGGAATAGAAGAAGTCAAAATATTGTTATTTGTAGAGGATATGATAGCATACATAAATGACCATAAAAATTCCAGTGGTGAAATCCTATAGCTGATAAACATTTTCAGCAAAATGGATGGGTACAAAATTAACTTACATTAATCAATAGGCCTCTTAAATACAAGAGACAAATGGACTGAGAAAGAAACCCTGGAAACATCACCTTTCATAATAGCCTCAAACAATATAAAATATCTTGGAGTATCTCTAACCAAGCAACTGAAAGACTTGTATAATAAAAACCTTAGGATGGAAAGATCTCCCATGCTCATGGATTGGTGGAGTTAATATCATAGAAATGGCTATTCTGACACAAGAATGTATAGATTCAATGTAATTCCTATCATAATTCTTCACAGATCTTGAAAGGACGATTTTCAACCTCATATAGAAACAAAAAACCCAGGATAGCTAAAATAATCCTGAATAATTATAAACAAACAAACAAACAAACAAAGCCATAGAGGATGGTTATCACAATCTTCTATTTCAATTGTACTATTAGTATTAAAAGAACAGCATGGTTTGGTACAAAAACAGACACGTGATTAATGGAATATAATTGAAAACCCAGACACAAATCTTCACATCTTTGGACACCTGATTTTTTATTAAATAAAGCAAAAATGCATGGGGGTGGGGTGGCAGGTAGCAGCATTTTCAACTAATGGTACTGGTCACACTGCATGGCTATATGTAGAAGAATTAAAAGAGACTTTTAAAATTGTATATTTGTTAAGTTTTGCATTGTGGGCTATAATGTGATAGCTTAAGAGAATGTCTATAGATTGCTAAGAAGAAAACATGTAGATTTCTGTTAAGTTTGTCAGGGACATAGTTTGCCTCTGAAATTTTTTTTATCAATTTTTAGTTCAGAAGACCTATTTAAGATGAGTATGCATTGTTTCGGTCTCCTTTTCCTAATGTAAATGGCTTATCTAACTTTTCATGCTTTGTAAGTATATATTTTATGAAACTGGAGATCAAACATTTAAAGTATACATATTTACAGTTGTTAAATTTTCCTGATAAATTGTTCTTAGTGGTAATGGCTTTCCTTATCTCTCTTTGTTGTGTTTTGGTTTGAAGTTAACTCATTAACTATCAGAACAGCCATGTCACAATGTTTTAAGTTTTCATTTGTTTGGCATGGTGTTTCCATCCTTTGACTCTCAGCTTGTTTGTATCTTTGCTGGTGAGGTGTATTTTCTGAGACAACAGAAAGTTGGATCCTGATGTTAATGTAGTTAGCCATGTGCATCTTTTACTTGGCCATTGCCAATTAATTTTATTACTATTGAGAGGAGTATACGATTTCTATGGTTTGGTTTGCTATTTCCAGTTCTTTCCTGTGAGTACTAGGGGTTTTCTTGTTTACTCTGCTGGACATGGCAGATTTCTTGCAGCTCACCTTTATTTGTCTACTCTTTTCACAAAATGTATTTTGATCTGTTCTCTTATTCATGAGACCATCTTTCTTCTTTGTCTAGTAGTATTCCTTAAAGTATTTTCTGCACTCTTGGATTGGTTATTGTGGAGAATGTAGTTTATACTTATTCAGAAGTTAATAATAAAATAAGAAAGAAAGGAGAAAATGGGGGAAAGGGAGTAAATTATGAATGGGAAGAATAATAGAAAGGTTATAGGTATAAGAAATGATAGAGAGACTCGTACAGCATAGGTGCACCAAAAGAATGGTCATAAAAGCCTATTTATTTGAGATACACGCTAAAACAAAACAACTAAATGATTAAAGTAGAAAATTTAAATTGAAGTATTAAATGTAAATAAAACAAAATAGACTATATAACCTCAGCATTACCTCTTAGCTGAGATGAATATGGTTTAACCAACTTACTCATTGTTCGTTGTAGTAATTTTTACAGTTATGGGGACAGCTGTGAACATTAGCAGTTCCAACAAGTCAAACTGTTAAGTTCTTGCTGAGGGAGATTTCTGTGTGTGACTCCACTTTCTGCCAAGATTCTTTAATCTGAGATCCCCTGCCTGCCAGCCACAGTTTCATTCTAGGCCCCCTGCACATATGTTACAGTTGTGTAGCTTGTTCTGTTTGTTGGGTTCCTAACAGTGGGGGCAGGGGCTGTCTCTGACTCTGTTGCCTGGTTTTGGGACTCTTTTCCTTCTACTGGGTTGCCTTGTTTAGTCTTAATACCAGGGAAGGTGCCTAGTTTTACTGATATGATGTGTTTGGTTGATATCTTTATTTTCAAACCTGTTTTTGGTTATAGAGTACAAAGTAGTGATCTCTAATTAAAAGCTTACTTAGTGCTGTAAGGTACATTTGCACCTATTCAGTATTCTTTTATGCTTCATATAGTAATCATAAGTTTCTTTTGTTACCAAATGACCAAATGACATAATTTAGGTTTTTGTTATATATTTTTCAATTCACTTATTCTTTGAAATTTTCATATAATATATTTTTTATTGTATTCCTTATTGTCCCCCAACTCCACCTAGATTCTTCCCGCTATAACCGTTCGATTTTACATTCCTTTTCTTTAAAAAGAAAAACAGTAGTATAGGCACTAAAATTAACAATTAGTAAATAGGACCTCATGAAACTGAAAAGCTCTATAAGCCAAAGGACACTGTCAATAGGATAAAATGGCAACCCATAGAATGGGAAAAGATTTTCATCAACTCCATATCTAACAGGGCTAATATAAAAAGATATAAAGAACTCAAGAAACTAGACATCAACAAACCAAATAATCCAATTAAAAGTAGGATACATATTTAAATAGAGAAATCTCAACAGAGGAGTCTCAGTGGCTGTGTAACACTTTAAAGAAATTTTCAGCATCCTTAGTCATAAGGGAAATGCACATCAAAATGACCCAGAAATTCTATCTTATACCTGTCAGAATGGGTACGATCAAAAAGGCAAGTAACCACTCATGCTGGCAAGGATGTGGGGAAAGGGGAATTCTTCTCTGCTGCTGGTACAAGTGCAGACTTGTATAGCTACTTTGAAACCAACCTGACAATTTCTCAGGAAACTAGGACTTGAGAAATCTTCCTTGAGACCCAGCTATACCACTCCTGGGCACATTCCCAAAGGATGCTCTGTTCTACCACAAGAACACTTGCTCAACTGTTAATAGCAGCTTTATTCATAATAGTCTGAAACTGGAAACAACCTAGATGTCCTTCAGCTGTGTCTGACCCACATCTATTTCAAGATATTTTGGTTTATCAACATTTAAATTTCTTCCTGCTTATTTTTCACTAATAAACACTTCTATGAGCCCCATCTCCTGTGCTTTTTTTTTTATTTTTACCTAACCAAATTACATTTCTTAAAGCTTTTAAATTCCAAGTAATAAAGCATAAGTATTCCAAAGTTAGCTTTATTAAAAGGTGGAAACTTTTACATATAAACTTTGCCAAATGTGGTTGTTGGAGAAACTTTGGATTATCAATGTGAAAAGTAAAGTCTTGTTATATATGTTAAAGATGCCATTGGTGAGAACACGAGCTTTAGTAGAAACTGATAGAATTTGGTTGTATAAAGCATTTTTGATCCATATAGCACTTGAGTGATAGCTTTTGACTTAGTCTTTTTATTTTACTTTTTAAATGTTTATTTATTTACTTATTTTAAACGCCAGATTTTATTCCCCTCCTGCTCCACCCTCCTACTGTTCCACATCCCATACCTCCTCCCCATACCCCTGTCTTCACAAGGATGTCCCTACTCCCCACTCCCACCCCACCAGACCTCTAAATTCCCTGGGGCCTCCAATCTCTTGAGGATCAGGTGCATCTTCTCTGACTAAATCCAGCCCCAGCAATCCTCTTCTGTATATGTGTTGAGGGCCTCATATCAGCTGGTGTATGCTGCCTGGTTGGTGGTCCAGTGTCTGAGAGATCTACTCAGTTGTATAAAGCATCCATAGGGCACTTGAGTGACAGCTTTTGACTCAGTCTCTTTATTTTAAAGGACACCATTTGAATAATGCCAATGTATCTCAAATAGCACATACAAAACTTCATTACTTAATGTAAGTATGTCAGAAACATGTAGACTTGGGATCATTCACATTGACAAGATGATTGAACAGTGTCCAGCAATGCAAAATAAAAAGGAAATGAGCTCTTAAGTATTATATTTTTTTTACATACCTAAAGCTATATAGTTTTAGTGTTGTCTTAGTTAGGGTTTCTATTACTGTGATGAAACATCTTGGCTAAAAACTAACTTGTGGAGGAAAATGTTTATTTTAGCTTACTATTCAACACCACAGTCCATCAGTGTTGGATGTCAGGACCCAAACTCAAACAGAGTAGGAACATGGAGGCAAGAGCTGAAACAGAGGCCCTTGCGAACTCCTTCTATAGCTTCCTCAGCCTGCTTTCTTACACCATCCAGGTCCACCTGCTTAGGTCCACCTGCTAACCCACAATGGGCCATCCCACTCTAACCATCAATTAAGAAAATGAAGCCAGGCCGGGCGTGGTGGTGCACGCCTTTAATCCCAGCACTCGGGAGGCAGAGGCAGGTGGATTTCTGAGTTCAGGCCAGCCAGGTCTACACAGTGAGTTCCAGGCCAGCCAGGGCTATACAGAGAAACCCTGTCTCGAACCCCTCCCCCCACCGCCCCCCAAAATAGAAAATGAACCACAGGCTTGCCTACAGGCCAATTTTCTGGGGGCATTTTCTCAATGAAAACATTTTTTCTTTCCAGATAACTCTAGCTTGTATCAAGTTGACATAAAATGAGCCAACAAAGTGTTTTAAGAATCAGTGTCAATGATTTCTTTACCATGATATGTCATTAAGCATGAAATTTATCATGGTATTTACCTGTAAGGCCATTATCTCCCACATCTAATATTAGCTTTGGTTATACTTCTTACTAGATAAGAAACAGTAAGAACATTTTCCTTTGTTGCTATTATTATCCAAGATAATTCAGACTAAGTTCATTAAAGTCTGAAAATGAATAACTATTAAACTAATAACTCAGAAATCAAACAAAATATTTTTTAAAATAAATTATTTGTGATCTGTTGAGCCTAATGGTAAAAATTCCTGCTCTTTCGGATGCTGAAGCAAGCAGATCACAAAAAATACCTGTGTAGACAGTAGAGTGAGTTTAAATCCAGCTTGGACAACTTGGTGAGATCCTGTCTCAAAATAGAAAGTTTAAAATGGGAACAGTGAGGGACATAGATCAGTGGTAGAGTGGTAGAGCCTATCCCGAAGGAGATTCTAGGTTTGGTTCTCAGTAGCAGAGAGTAGGAATCAGGAAGAGAGGAACTAAGAGAAAGAAAAGGAAAGGGGAAAGGGGAGAATAAATATTGACAATTTGGAATGAAGGAGTAGGAAGCTGCAGATTCTCTTTCCCCACAAACTCACCAGTTCAGCCATAAAAATGAAGACATTACATTTGTGAGACATCTAAAAATTAGTGGAGAAATGCTTATAGTTCAGGAAAATAATAACTACTTAGAAACTGATGGGAATTCCGAGAAATCCATCCAGCATTATCCTTTATAAAGCATGAAAGTAAATAACTGGGATCTTGCTCTCCCAAGATCCAAGCTTTTTCCTGGGTATGGATAATGTATAACATCTCCAGCGTCCTAGTCCATTTGGGGATTGTTCAAGACTACTACTTATGATCTGATGGTTGGAGAGTGTCAAGGAATGATTAGGGCTAAATGGGCTGGCAGTCACTGTAACCAATCCCTTAGCTCATCAGGGGTGAATGGAAGAAAAAAATCTTAGCTTCACAATTACCTCCAGTGAGAAAAGAAAATAGATTATGCATCCAATGCCTTGGTTTCTCTGGGGCTTCTAAAAGAGTGGATGTCTTGTGGTACTGACAAGAACCTGGCAGACTCAAGAAACCTTAAGAGTAGTGAGGTGAGAGAAAATGGTTTAGAGTGGCTGTTATTACAGTCTTCCTTCCCTCTGGGTCAGCATGGAGCAGAAGAATAAATGATCCTAGAGTCCAGATTCTCCCTAGGAGTTGGATTGTGTGTCTAATATCTACATCACTGATCCTGGTTCTCTCTGTCTCTGTCTCTCTCCTTTTCCTCCCCCCAGCCCCGTCTTCCTTCCCTTCTCTCCTCCATTTCTCCCTACCTTCCCCTCCACCCTCTTCTTCCCTTCCTCTCTTCATCTCCCTTCTTGTTTTCTTACCTCCTCCTTCATCTCTATCTTTCCTTCCCTAGGGGGCTTGCTAAAAGTTGAAGGGCAGACCACCGGGAGGGGATAACTGACTGGACTGTAAAAAAAGATTAAAGATAATTTTTTTTAAAAATCTGTTTTATTTTTTACGATTTCAGCTTAACATTTTTTGTTGTTTTATTAATTTTACCTCTCATTTAAAAACATTTCGGTTTCATTGCTCTCTACTCTAATCATTACTGTTTTCTTTGTTTTTCTGGGATTTGGGTTGAATTTGTTTTTCAAACTAGATTCCTATGGTGGAAACTTGGGTTGGTGATTTGGGATTCTTTTTCCCTTTCTAATAGAGGCATTTAAAACTATAAATTCCCCTGTGAGTATTGCTTAGTTGAAAAAAAAGATAAATTTATTGCTGATTATTTTTAGTTCAGAAGATATAGTAGTAGTTTGTAATCTTGGTTTGGCAGAGACTATCCAGATATTTATTCTGTTAGGACCTTGGGGTTGAATATTTACTACCCTGCCAAAACTACAATCTTTAGTGGCATATACACTGTTGCTGAAAATCCTGTTTTGTCCAAAACAGTTTTTTTTTTCTTCTAGAGAAAGATTTTCCAAAACCCTTTCCCCAGCTGTCTGCCTTTGTTTGTTCAGTTTCTGCCTTGTGTTTGTGGTTTGCTGTGACTTCTCATTTTACTAGTTCAGTCATTTTCTATGATTACTTGGAGCTGAATGGAGGTGAAGTGAGAGAAATAGTATTCCAGATAATGAAAAGAACTGGAAATTAGGACTCTTAAGTTACTCTCAACTTTAGTCATCATCAAGAGCAGACATCCCTTGGATGAAGAGATGATGTGATCTCAGAGGTCTCAGGAAGTCATTCTTCATGCTTCTTCTTCCCACCTGGCTCTGTCTGGTTAGTGCCCACTCATTCTTAAGCCTTGGCTTGAGTATTTCTCTTAGAGTTCTGTGACTGCTTGTACTCACTTTAACTTCCTCTCCTTTAACACCCTGTCTTAACTCTATGTCTAGTTTCTCATCCTGTTGCTTTAACAGACTGATATTCTGACTAGTGAAACTTAAGTGAGAAAAAATTTATTTGGCTCTGAATTCTGGATTACATGCCATCATTGTGGGGAAGTCAAGGCATCAGGAGTTGGACTCAGATAGTCATGTCACATACGCAACCTAGAGGGGAGGGTAGTAAATTAGTTCACGAGTGCTAACTCGCAGGTAGTTTGTCTCACTCTTATACAGTTCAGGATTCCAGTGTAGTGAATGGTGCTATGCATAGTGGATCTGTTTTCCTACCTAAATTAAGTACCTAAATTAAGGTACTCAGGATAATCCGACACATATAAACCACAGGTTGACCTGACTAAGATCATCTCACTTTGCGATCCTCTTTCCAGGAAGTGCTAGGTTATATCAAGTTGACAATTCAAACTAACCATCACTTTTCACTAAAACAATCACCATATATTTTACTGCACTGCCTGCTTGTTTATCTGTTCTATAAGGACAATTTGCTTCTCTGTCAATAGCTGTCAACTTTTGGTGTTCTGTTAAATAAAAACTATTTGTAAAATTAAGCTTTTTGTGTATGTTTACTCATCAATGTATATTTTTCATATCTTTTCTTGAAAATGGGTTTATTAGAAGGAAGCTAAGGGTCCTTTTCAGAAGTAGCAGTAAAAGAAAATTGGTACCCATGGGAAACTGGGCTTCCTGATGACAAATTGCCCTGATCCAAAGATTCTGGATAGTGTTTCTTTGTTCAGGTCAGCATGATTTCTTGTAATTATTGTCTTGATAAAATTGTAACATTTAAATATCATCAGTGATAAAATGTAAAGAATACATATTTAGATTGATGATCACAAAAAATTAACCTGTTGATCTTTTGTCAGAGAAATATGTTCATATTTAAGATCATGTCAAGGTATTATGTTCTAGGAATAATGTTAATGTTTATAATCTTCTTTAAGCATGAAAGCAATAATATAAAAGGAAAA
Source organism: Mus minutoides (assembly GCA_902729485.2). Taxonomy (NCBI): domain Eukaryota; kingdom Metazoa; phylum Chordata; class Mammalia; order Rodentia; family Muridae; genus Mus; species Mus minutoides. The sequence continues at coordinate 2,042,934 of LR749591.1, read as the reverse complement.
TCTTTATAGAAGAATTTCTCTTGACTCTTATTTTCTATAGTGTGGATTTAGACTAGCCTCCAGCAAGCAGTGCTAATGGAAGGTGGTAAAATCTCTCTTAACAAAAGTCCCAATAGGAAGGAGGTCATGAGGTCACAGGGGTATGGTCTTGAAGGGGGTCATGGGACCCTGATCTTTGTCTCTGTCTTTTTGTGTGGGTTATGAGGTGAGTGACTATGCTTTGCCACATCCTTTCATCATGATGTGCTGTCTTGCCATAGGATCAAAACAATTGAGCAAATTTATCATGGACTAAAACCTTCTAGACCGTAAGCTGGTATAAAACCTTTGCTATAATAAACAAAAGACAAGCAGCACATGCTCCTCTGAAGAGGCTGTGAGCCCTGAGATAGATAGCACTTCAGTAAATGAGCTTGGCAACAGTCTGATAGACTGAGTTCAGTCTCTGCAGCCCACAGGGTAGGAGAAGAGAGCTGACTCCCCCCACCCCCCACACTATAAAAAGCAGAGAGCTTTTAAAAATCCAGAATGATAATATTCTTAAGTATACAGAAATAACACGTTTTTTTCATTTTCTTGAGTTTTAGATAATTATAAGAAATTCTGTTCATAAATGGTACATTACTTTTGTGTATCACTTTTAATTCAGTTTCGTTAATAAGTGTAACATTTATATTAACCTGTGTATATTGTTTTACAGTCCCCATAATATTTTTGTATATAATAAAAATATACTCACAATAATAGAGTTCAGAAAACATTTTTGTGGTTAATTATGTATTGTGACTGTATTTACCTACAAACATCTGCCCACTCCCTTAACTCCCCTGTCTCAACTCCTCATCATCTTCCAACACTCAGTCTCACCTTTGTTTTATATGATTTTTCTTTCTTTCTTTTTTTGTTTTTTGTTTTTGTTTTTGTTTTTTTTTGCAATTTGTTATTTGAGCTTTCTGTACAAGTTTTGGTCACACTCACTTTCCCAACTCTTTCCAGATCTTCCCTTCCTTCCCTCCCCATCCAACTCAACCTTGTACACTTTTTCTCTTTCTCTTCAAGACCAACTTTGTAGCCCAAACATTCTCATATATGTTCTCTCACTGCAGCACGGTTGACTTACCAGGGCGTTTGAAGAAAAATTGTTTCTCCATCTCCCAGCAGCTAACAACTGATAATGTGCCCAGTTCCCATCTCCATGCTGAGCTTTTTATCTTACTAGAACCTGTACAAGTTTTATGTGTGCTGTTTGGGTTGCTGTGAGTTTATTTGTGCAGCTGCCCTGCTGTGTCCAGAAGGCACTATTTTCTTATAGTTGTTTACTGCCTCTGACTCTTACCATCTTCCTACTCTTCTTTTGTAATGATACTCTAGCCTTGGGAGGAGCAGGCATAGTGTGCATGTTCTGTTTAGGATAAGAATTCTGTAGTTTCATTCTTTACACATTAGCCAGTTGTGGGTCACCATGTTAATCACCATTTATTATAAATGGAGGCTTCTCAGATTTAGAGATACACTGATCTATTTGTATAATGGTAAGTTGTTAAGGAATCAGTCTAGTAGTCTCCTTTTCGAAGAATCATAGTAGGTTCTTCCATAGAGCACATTGCCAGGCTAGCACAGGTTCCTGGCCCAGTAATAGTGCCAGATATGGGTTCATTCTGTAAAGTGGGGCTTGCATCCAAGCAGGAAGTGCTTGTTGACTTCCATGATGTTCACGCCACTGTTACACTAGTGCACATGTCTTGTATACAGCTCACAGGGTTCACAGATGCACATGATGGATGTCTATTTGTCTCATCTGGTCATGTACACAGTCCCTTCCAGAACCATGGGAACTAACCAGTACAGATGAAGCTTCTAAGTCAGCACCAGCCCGAGTTTTCCACTTTCTATGACTGAAGTATATGGTATCTTCAGTGATAGATTTTTACCATTAAATCCTGGAGGGTAGCCAAGAACAATGACAGTGGCCTATAATGTTTGGGTGTTTGTAGGATCTCACTGGCCAGCAGCAACAAAAGAAGTCACCCACTAGCACTAGAAATTTTATTTGCTACTCTCTATTGTCTGTAGGGCCATTGTTGACTTTTTAGTCTTTTTTTTTTTTTTTTTTTTTTCTGAGACAGGGTTTCTCTGTATAGTTCTGGATGTCCTGGAACTCACTCTGTAGACCAGGCTGGCCTCGAACATAGAAATCCACTTGCCTCTGCCTCCTAAGTACTGGGATTAAAGGCGTGCACCACCACGCCCAGCCATTGTTGCCTTGTTATAGAAGAACTTCATTTTAACTCTTTATGAATATATATGCACACACATATATGGAAATTTCTACCTTAGTAGGCTTACATACATCTTTTTAAAAAGTAACTCTACTGTTATTTATCCCTACTCTACTATCTCCTCTACCTGCTCTTCACCCCATCCTACTTTAACCCATTCTGTTCCATTATTCCCCTCTACCCTTTATACCATGTATTCTACATCCCCTCTCCTAAAAGCCCTTAGTAATTTCCTGATAGCTTTTGGTCTTTCATATGAGACACATATGTCTGAGGATAGAAAGCTAACGTCTATGGGTGGGGGAGTGGTGGTGGGAGTAAACATAAGAGGGTTTGGGGTGGGGGAGGGATTCTGGGTTATCCCACGCATTTATTTCCAGCTCCACCCATTTACTCGTAGACTTCATTTTATTTTCCTTCATAGCTGAATAAATTTCTATTGTTTCAATATACCATTTTTACCATTAATTCATTACTTGATGATTACAGCTAGGATGTTTGTATTTCCTGAAATGTGAAGAGATCAGCATTGAACTAGGAAGAGCAAGTATCTCTGTAGTAGAGTGTGGGATCCTTTGTGACTATGCCCAGGAATGGCAGAGTTTGGCCATAGGTTAGATCAGTTTTTAGCTTTTTGATGACCCTTCACACTGATTTACATAATGGTACTCCCACAATGATTAAGTGTTCCCTTTCCCCATTCACACTTTTTTTTTTTTTACCTTATCCATTTTGATTGGGGTGAAATGAGTATTTTTATTTAAAAACCTATGAAACGTTTAACTGGATTAGAGAATACTAAAAAATGTATTATAAGAACAACACACATGTATTTGATCAAAAGATTTATCTATAGGATATATATCTGCAAGGAAATAAGGAAAGGCTGGGAACATGCATTCATGCCTTTGTTTCTGGCTAGAAAGGACTTGTTATGGACATCATCAGGATGGATAGGAGGTGGACAGACTGGAGACACTGTAATCTTTCCCTCAGTCTTCTGCCTATGCTCCAGGATTTCCTTATGTAGACTAGATACTTTTAGATTTCCATACTCTTGTTTCTTAATGTCTAAAAATAATGTGTGTAACAAACATCAAATAAATATAAGTATGCAGGTGGGTTGTATCAATATTTTAGTTATTTTAATCTATATCTTTAAACATGTATTTTCATGAAATCTTAATAGAAATAGAGTGGCTATTCCCATTTTAATTGCTAACAGGTTTATTGTTCACCTAAATGTTTTATATTTCTCACACTGTGAGTGTGTCTTGCCCCTCCCACTATCCCACACCAACATTAATCTTTAAAATTTCTGCCATGCTGAAAAATGCTCCCTCATGATTGGTTTACAATTTCTTAATCTCTAAGACAATGGAATATTTGCCTTGTGAATTGCTGGTAAGTTTTATTGCCTTATTTTCAAAGTGTGAGTTTTTTCTTTTTCATATTAATATGTAGATTTTATTAGGAATATTAACATTTTTATTAAATATCTGTCACATGTGTATGTATATGTTGGCGGGGGTGATGCCCATGAGCATGAGTGTAAAGGGTGTGTGGATGCCCAGGCTAACTTCAGGAGGCTTCCATTGCTCCCTACCTGATATGGTGAAGTGGGGTCTCACTAGGGAGGCTTAGATGGTTAGCCATCTTATGTAGGAGATCCCTCTGGTTTTAGCACACTGATACTGCAGGTGAGCTGTCATGCCCACCTATCATTTTTATCAATCCTGGAGATCGTTCTTGCTTGCTTGGCGAGTACTTGAACTCGCCAAGTGAAACACGGAGCAGTCACCCTGGCTCCTTCTTTATAGTATGTTTTCTTTAAAAAAAATAATTCCACTTCTTTTTTGTTTGTTTGTTTTTTGATTTTTGTTTTTTGTTTTTTCGAGACAGGGTTTCTCTGTACAGCCCTGGCTGTCCTGGAACTCACTTTGTAGACCAGGCTGGCCTCGAACTCAGAAATCCGCCTGCCTCTGCCTCCCGAGTGCTGGGATTAAAGGCGTGCGCCACCACGCCTGGCTAAATAATATTATCATTATTATTATTATTATTATTATTATTATTATTATTATTATTATTATTTTGGTTTTTCGAGACAGGGTTTCTCTGTGTAGCCCTAGCTGTCCAGGAACTCACTTTGTAGACCAGGCTGGCCTCGAACTCAGAAATCCGCCTGCCTCTGCCTCCCAAGTCCTGGGATTAAAGGCATGCGCCACCACGCCCGGCAATCCACTTCTTTATTTTGTAAAATCTGATAGGTTTTTAAATACAGAATTCCCTTATAATTCTGAAATCTGAGAAGGCACAGATTACTACTATTTAACTGAAGTTCATAGAAATTCAGTTACTTGTTCAGGGAAGAAGGAAGGACACACATCTAAACCTGAACTACTAGAAATCGAATTCATACTCTAATAGGAGACACTAGAGAAGAGATGAAAGTTAAGAGGCCACAGAATAATGAAGGCCTTATTTCTTTTCTTCAGCTCAGTGTTTCTTGGGGCGCATGTTGCTCAGCTGTGTTTAAGGAGACCAGTGTAGCAGTGGTAGGTGTGCGGTCTCTCTAGGTGGCTGTGGGGAGATGAGGTGTTTGTAACTCCTTGGCTTAGAGGTGACCCCCATTTCCCTTCCTGGCTTCTCTCTGCCAACTCTGTATTGGATTTTAACTTTCCTTACTTCATGACTTCTGGCTCTGGCCATCAGCTTTGCTTATGGACAGATTACTGGCTGCAGTTTCAGTGGATCCCCTGGTTATAAGTTTAAGTCTCTTGTTGAAGGCCAAGGTACTGCTATTGGTCTCTTAGGCCTTAGTATTTGTAGACATCAGCGAGATAAGGACAGATACAAGAAAAGTCACCTTTGAAAACAGCCTCAGATTATTTAATGAGAAGATTTAGCTACTTAATACCAGTGTGAGAATATAAGGAAAGTTTGGAAGATCATGATATTTTCTTATTTTGTTTATACCTAGAAGTGACTGGTTATTTCTCTTTTAGCATGTATTATGGAAGGCATGTAATTCCTAAAAATTTGACACCTGGTTCCTGAGAAGAGCAATGGTATTAGAAGACACTGTTTCCTAGATAGTATGGAATCTTGAAAGCAAAGTAGGAGGAGGTAATCATCCAATCAAAACAAAACAAATAAGATACATGACATCATACAGTTACCGTAAAACGAAACCCTACTATAAAGTGCTATGCTGGTTATGATTCTAACTCCTAAGCAGGAAAGTCCTACTGTGGCTAACTGACGGGGAAAAGATCTTTATAGGGACTGTGGAGACACGGAGTGACTTCTCTCAGAAGGTCTTCCTTCCACACCCCTTTCCACCAGAGGGAACTTTTTGGTGTATGTACAGCCATTGTCCCTTTATGACCATGGGAAAAGCTACTTACAAGGTAGAATTTTCATCTTATAAGTTTAACTTTATTATAAATAAATTCAAAGCCTCTTATACAGAGTATTTAATTTGCAGTGTATTGCAATGGGAATCTATTGGGTCATTTGGGAGCCAGCTCAGAGTCCTAGACCTGTCAAAAACTCATTACATAACCATATGTGAATTACTTACCTCTCTTAATCAAAGATTGGTCTATAAAGTTAATACATAGGAAGGTCATATGAAAATCCTCATTGATCACTACCACAAATTGACTATGTAAAGGAGATAAGGATTTGTCATGGAGTTAGTTTGCCTAGCTACCCTGTCTAACATTGTACCATCTAGGCCTTTTTAACTCCTTTTTCCTCTGATTTGATGGATTCTTTTGCCATGACTGGTAGATTTTCTTCCTTTCCAAGTTCTGTATCTAGCATCCCCTCTCTCTCTGTCATGACATATGTAGTACCTCTCAACATCTGCATTTTTTTCCTCTGTAGAACCCTTTATGCAAGACCACATTGTTGAGAAAATTCTAACCTGGTATGCAGCCTTCTCTGAGTTTCTTGATAAATTATCATTTGTATCTGTCACCAGTCAGTTAATGTGATTTTTGAAAATATTATTTCTTTCATTTTGATATTATAATTATGTAGTTTTCTATTCACTTTCCTCTCTCTAAACTCTTCTACATACCCCCTTTTAAAAAATTTAAATTGTTCCTTTTTAAATTTACGGTCTCATTTTTCATTGTTATTACCTACACATATGGGTACGCTTGTACATGTGCACGCACATGCACATGCACATGCACACACATTCCTTAATATATATGTACAACCTTTTCAGTCTGTATAATGTTACTTGTATGTATAGAAATGCTAACACAGATAGAGAAATCCCAAGAGGCCTCAACCATACACAAAAAACTATAGACACTTACAAGGAATGCCAAGGGTGGGAGAAAGAATCTTTCCCAGGGAAGAGCATGACAATTGATTAATTTTATTCTTTAGTGTTTCCTGATAAAATGTTTTGGTAAAATTTTAGACACTGCACACTTAAACTTTTAAATACATCATTCACTTTAAGCATTAAACTATAACTTGACATGTGACTTAAGGATATCTAACCTCTTAGGCCCTCTTACCCTATTATGTCCCTTCTATCTTATTGCCTTTCCTTCACTGTCTGTGTGACAGCTTCTTTTTCTTTTGTAGTGATCATTCTTCTAGTTATAGTATTTTTCTACCAGTGTTAGGGGAAATGGTTCATTATATTTTGATTTTTTCCTTAACATCTTAATAATTTTATTCTTGGTAGGAAGAAGACATTTTTCCATATATTTTGGGGACTTGAAATTTCTCATAGTTTTTATTTTAACATTGATGAGAGATTTCATATTTTCTTAAAATTTTAAGATGTCAAATTATATGAAATATTGAGATTACTGTGTCACTTTTTATGTATTTTTTATGCCTCTACAAGTTAATGTATGGTGTAAGAGCAGTACCATGTCTATGGTTGTAGCTCCTGGCTGGTACCTTTCCCTAGCTATAGTCCTTTCAGAGAACACTGTGAAATATATTCTCCTGAACTTTTCATTACAGAATTTAAACTATTATGTAAAAATTTTACCAATAATTATTTGTTTTTATGACATATGAATTTATTGTTCCCAGAAAACAAATTTGCTAAGATAAAAATGCTATTTTTGTTTGGTCTGGCATGTTAATGTGTTGATCTAAATAAAAATAGAGATATTATAGGTGCCTATATTAGCCTTTGTCATCATCAAAGGAAAGTAGTTGTAGATATCTGAAAATGTTAAGTATTACCATAGACTGATCTCCTTGTAACTGATGAGAGTAAAGGAAGATATAGTAATAGAGTAGGCAAATAGAATATTATTGAGACTTTTAAAGTGGGAAAGGATCTTATTTTATGTATCCATACCACATTCCTTCACAATGTGATAGAACATTTTAATTAAAAAAAAAATCTGCCAGACAAGGTCACAGGCAAGACTTCCATTGGAAGCATTGTGTAGTTCAGGAAATGAAAGCAGGATAATGATGGTATAAAACAGAGATTAGGCAAGTACGGCTCAGATCTGACTCACTGCCTGTTTTTGTATACTCTGCAAGATACCAATGGTCCTAACATTTTAAATGATTAAAAAACGGACAAAAGGATAGTATTTGATGAGATGTCAAAGTCTATGAAATTCAGATTTCAATCGTTGTATTGGACGCAGCCACAGCCATCATTTGCATACTGTCCGTGGTGGCTTTTGTGCTACAATTGCAGAATTGAGTGTGTGTAACAGAGCTTGTGTGGCCTAAAAGCCTAAAATAATTACTGTCTGTCCTTTCACACAAAGAAGAGATGGAAAACCAACCAAATTTAAACCAATCACCCCAAACTGAAAAGCAGGTGTTTGTGTGTTAGAATTCCCTTGACTATCTTTAACCCCATCTTCCTACTCCAAAGCCCTTTACTGCTTTCTGTCACCACATGTTCCCCTGTAGTCCCCACACAAATTCACAAATGTGTATATTTATGAAAGGAAACCAACCCTTCATTATTATAAGGGTTTATGATTGTTCTTTATTTTTAACATTATTTTTCTTTAATGTTTTAAATCTGGAGTTTGGGCCTTCTAAAAATGAAAACCGAGGACCTTAGTATAAGGTCTCCATTTGGTGATGGCAAAAGTATTGCTAAGATTAGTTGAGGAGTAGGCTGAAAACAAGGTTTTCTTGGCCTGTACTAGAAATTTGGACCAAATCTGACAGTTTAAATGCCTCTTTTGACCACTAAAGTAAGAGTATTGCTCTGTTCTCCTAAATAGAAAACCCTTAGGGGTTAAAAATCCAAACATTTAACTAGTTGTAAGGAAATAACACAGAACTTGAGGCTCAGCTTAGAGAAGCTGAAACTGATTCAAACAAGATCTCATTAGAGAATTTGGGGAGCATTTGAAGCTATTCTGAGCTATACAATCTCCCCCTTTTCCATCTCCATTGGCACTCTGAGAATCAGATCACCTGGGGAAAGCACATTTAAAAAATTCCAGATGGTGTGTGCGATGCTCCAGCTGTGGAGAATCTCTCCCAGTCAGGCAATCTGCTTTTCTGCCTGAACCCTCTAAAAGTGCGCTCCCCATTAGTCATGCTTCTCCGATTGCAGCCTTCTGGAGAGCTTCTCTTTGCCTTGTCTGACTCTTCCTTCCCAATTTTATCATCCCCCTCCATGAGCTAATGTAGTAACATCTCTTCATTGGCTATAAATCCATAGAAGAACATGATATAAAATATAGTTTTGTGAAGGAAAATTGGAAAACATCTGGCTTTTTACCCATAAGATTCAGTATTCACTTGTCTCCTATGAAGACGTGACTGTTTCTGCATGTGTGAAAAAGAAAAGAACCAGGAAGAGGGGAGGGGAAGGCTAGTATGAGGGTGAACAAGGAAGAATTTATGCATGTGCTTTGCAGCCAGCTGGACAGTCAGTTCATCTCCATGTCAGCTTGGTAAAAGTCCTGGGTTAATGTTGGGAAAGATCAGTCTTACTGACTTGAATGTCCTTGTTGGGGCTACAGGGGAATGATTGCTTCTGGAGGTACTGGCTGTTGTCTTCCTGACAATATTTGTCTGGAGTTATTCCCTGTTTATGGGGGCAAGACCGGAAAGGTTATAGGTGCTATTTGATGCTCAGGTCTTTTCCTTAGAAGTTGAGCACTGTATGGATGCAATGGGAAGCAGCAGTTGGCAGATTAAAACTATGCTAGGGGTTGCTTCCTGTCCTTGTCCCTCTGTTGTGAATATAATTTTTCTAATCTGTAGAAATTAAATGCACTTTGGAACTTTCTCTTTAAGCTATGTTGTCATAGCTTAGGAAGTCTGATGGGACACTTGGCATTCTGGATAGTTTTTGTCACAAGTTAGAGTTATTAGGGAAGAGAAACCTCAACTGAAAAAAAAATGCTTCCATCAGATTGCTTGTAGGCAAGTCTGCAGGACATTTTCCTGACTGCTGATTGGTGTGAAAGGGCCTAACCCACTGTGAGTGTGCTAACCTGAACAAGTTGTCCCAGAGTATCCAAGAAAGCAAACTGAACAAGCCAGGAGTATAATTGAGCAAGCAACATTCCATGGCCTCTGCTTTAATTCCTGCACCCAGGTTCCTCTCTTGAGTACATCCCCTGGTTTCTGTTCATTATATAATATGTATATCATATATATGTAATGTATGTAATATATACATATATGAATATATTAATTATATGGGAATACTCTTCCTGAATGTATGTATGTATACATATATATATATATTAAACAGATCCTGTTCTCCAAGTTGCTTTTGCTTAGTGCAATCAAAAATAGCAATAGAAAGAAAACCAGAACAGTTTATCTTTATTTTACCTAAGAACTGATATCTTTTGATATGTATTGGAAGGAACTGGAATTGATTTTCAAATCAAAGTAAAATTCATGGATAGTACAATGAAAACATTTTTGTTTTATTGAAAGTATTCCTAAATAGTAAGCACCATCTCAGACAAGACCTGTCATGTTTCCTTCACTCAAGAAGTCTCCCTTACTCCTTTCTAGTCATTACCCTCAAAAATCAGCAGTGTGTTTACTTCTGTTGTTATAAATTATTTTATTTTATGTATTCCTTTGCATCTGGATTAAAAATTACACTTATTTATTTAACGTGTGTGTGTGTGTCCATCTGTCTGTGTGTCCATCTATATTTGTTGAGGTTAGAAGACAACCTAACAGACTTGGTTCTTTCCCTCCAGCATGTGGGTCTCTTGTGTTGAACTCAGGGACTTGGTGAGAAGCACCTTTACTTGCTAAGACACTTACTGGCCTCTAGATTTGAACTTTTAAGGTTAACACAATGTTCACGATATTCATCCAATATGTGCACCAATAGTTCATTAATTTGCCCCAATTTATTTTAGATTTATCTTATTTTATGCATATGAGTGTTTTGCCTACATGTATGTATATGTTCCAACTCTGTGACTGGTACCTGTGGATGTCAGAAAAAGGTGTTGGATCCCTTGGGATTGAAGTCATAGATGAGTCTAAGCCTTCATGAGGATGCTGGTAACCAAATCCAGGTCCTCTGCCAGAGCAACAACTGCTTTTAACTGCTGAGCCATCACTCCAGTTCCTCATGGGTCACTAATTTTTTTAAAATACATTTTAAACTAAAATATAATTACATTAATTTCTCCTCTCCTTTCATTCCATCAGCTTCTCACAAGACCAAGAAGCAGTACCTAGGAACCATAACAATGCCAGTATCAACGAGATATTTGTAAAGATGCATTAAGTATCACTCATATATTGGTGATAACTCTCAGCTGTCTTTAAGGTCCACTCAAGGAGGGAAATGAGCTTGGTACCAGAAATCTAGCCAACTTCACTAGAGAGGTTGTGGATCTTAGGAGAGAATCTACTACTGCCACTTTGTTAATTTGTTACAATTCCTAACTTTATTTGAAATCTTCATACCCACAGATAAATGTAGCAGTCACCTCCAAATCATTTTAATTAAATGAATATCCCCACATTTATATATTTTCTTAGATTACCTTAAAGTAATTGTACATTTTGAAGAACACAAGAATTTATTTGTGATAACGTCTAATTTATCAAAAGTTTTCTTTTATAGTTAATGTTCTTTGTGGCCCATCTAAGAAAATGTTTTCTATTCCCAAGTATACATTTTTACCTGCTTTGTTTTAGGCATTTTATAGCTTTAGTATTCATATTAGGTCTATTTGGAGTTTTAGATGAGAAATTAATGCTTAATTTTCATATGTTCATCTGTTATAGTAACATTTGCTGAAAAGGATGTTTTTCCCAATTAACTGCGTAGCTGAGAACTTAGGCTCCTGGTCTGTAGATTTGTCGTTGGTGCTAAGTCCTCATCAGATTTTTCTATCTGTTAAGTAGGCTTATTAAGTGAGTTGTAACATTTTTCTCTTTTCTGATTTCAAGAAGTTATTTTTTTAATTTTTAACTTTATTTTTAATTCATACTAAGTTTTTTGTTTTTTGTTTTGTCTTCTTAACGTTGTATAGAGTCTACCAGTGAGCCCAGTTAGTGTGATTTTCTCGGTTTTTAAATTTTTATTTTCAGTATATTTTTTTGTACACATATAGGACTTCAGATTTTCTAGTTCTTGGTTCATTTTATTAAGTTGTAGTTCTAAAATAAATGTTCTTAAATTGCTTAAATTGCTACTTTATTGGCTTAAAGTTCTTTATAATTTGCCCTTATTTTCCTTTAATATATAGATTCCATAGTGATGTTATTTTATTTGTAGTTTTTAAAATACACTTTTCTTAATTATTCTTCTGAGGTATTTATTAAATTTTATATAAAGAACATTTTGAGTTTTATTAGCTTTTCCTTCTTATTTTAAATTCCTAAATTTGATCTGTATAATTATTTTCTTGCTATTTACACTGGAATTAATTTCTTTTTACATTTTTGACGTACTGATCTTTCTTCCTCTCTCTCTCTCTCTCTCTCTCTCTCTTCCTCTCTCTCTCTCTCTCTCTCTCTCTCTCTCTCTCTCTGGGTGTGCAGCGTGCATGGGATTTCTGGTACATAAAATATTCAGTTTTTGTGATTTTGAGAAATACATTATTTTCCACAGTGCCATGCCAATAATGTACCAACAATGGTGGTTAAAAGTTTCCCTTTCTTATCTCATGTCCTTTCTGATACTGTCCACTTGTACACAGAGGGGATACACTGTGTAGATCTGGTTTTTACTGATGAATAATGAACCTGAGTATTCTTCATGTACTTGTTAGCCATTTGTATCTCTTCTTTGTTCAGTCTTTTACCAATTTCAAAATGTGTATTTTACTTCTTTATGTTGAGTTGTTTGAATCCCTTGAAATTTAGATATTAAACCCTTATCAGATACGGAGTTTGTAAGCATTTTTCTTACTCTCTCTTCATGTGGTTTATTTCTTTGCTGAAACTATTTGCTACAATCCAATTTATTTTATTTTTTGCTTTTGTTGCTTTAGCTTTTAGATAATCTTAAAAATGTACCACCCAGATAAATGTCAGAAAGCATGACACATTTTCCTGTGCTTTCTTTCAATAGTTTTATAGTTTTAGGTGGTATTATGTTTAGTTGTTAATCATCTTGAATTTATTTCCATATATAGCATGCATTTCAGGCTTCATTTCCATGACCTTAGTTGATGTCAGTTGTCTATGGGTTTATTTCTGGGCTCTCCACTCTGTCTTACTGGCCCATGTGCCACTGCACCTTACCCCAGCAGCTTGTTGGTTTGTGATTAGAACTCTGTAGTGTAGTTTGAAACTAAGTAGTGTGATTCTCACAGCTTGCTTTCTTTTTACTGAGGTTAGTTTGGGCATTCAGTGCCTTCTCTAGTTTGATAAAAATGTTAGGATTTCTTTTCTAAAATCTATGAAGTATGTTGCTAGGTTTTGATAAGGATTTTGTTGAATCTATAGATAAAATTACCCTTTTTTTTTTTTTTAACATTCCATGGACATTTCCAAACAAAACCCAAAGACAGTGATAAGAAGTTGTCCTCATTTTTTTTCTTTCTTTCTTTTTTTTTTTTTTTTTTTTTTTTTTTTTTTTTTTGTTTTTTGAGACAGGGTTTCTCTTTATAGTCTTGTCTTGTTCTTGATCTTTGTTAGAGGATAGGCTTTCCACTTCTTACCCACTGGCTAAGATGCCAGTGTTTCACGTGGCATACATGGGTTGCATTGTACTGAAGTACTTTCTTTTGTACATAATCTGTTGTTTTTACTACAAAATGATTTCAAATTTATTTTTCAAATGTTTTCATGTCTCACCTGAGGTTATATGTTTTCTCAATTTTTATCTGATTAATGTGGTATAGAACATTTATGAATTTGTTCCTGTGAAGCCATCTTTGACTACTTTGTATGAATGCTACTTGTTTAAAGCAAATGATAATTTTAAATGTTCTATTGAATTTAATATGTTGAAGAATTTTACATCTTTGTTCATACCACACACACTATATTCATATGTATGTCTATATACATATATGTGTACATGTATAACTAGATTTCACATATGAGGGAGAACATAAACATTTTTTTTCTTTCTGAGATTATGTGACTTCACTTAATAGTATACATTTTAAGTTCATCCATTTTCCTGCTAACTTTGTGATTGATTTCTTAGAGCTGAATAGTTTTCATGCATACACAACACACACACTTATTTGAGAGAGAGATACTACACGAAGTCAGACATGAAGTTGGGAAGGTATGGAAGATCTGGCATGTAGGAAGCCGCAGCCTTGGGAAGGGAGCGCGGCACCCTGCCGCCAGCTCTTGGGCTCCCGGGAAAGCCACTGCCCGGGCTCCGGGAAAGCCTCGTCCGGCTCTGGGAAAGGCCGTCCAGCTCCGGGAAGGCCTCTGGCTCCGCCCCATTACAAGATGGCTCGGGACCAGCCAGCTGCCAGGGGAGGGAGCCTAGGGGAGGGAGCTTAGTGCACATGCACAGCTCTCCCTTCAGGCCCTCCTCAAGCAATAGCCCCTCCTGAACGGGCAATATGCTAATGAGGTGTGGCTTGTGGCACCAATGAATGGGCCACATGCAAATGAGGTATAGCTTGGTGCACCAATCCGCATCCACTACGACACCCCCCCCCCTTCCCTGGGAAAGTATAAAAGCAGCAGTTCTGCTGCTGTCCTGGGTCCTGGGAATCTACTATCAAGGTGCTCCAGAATAAAGCTGACTGAGAAGATCCCGGTGGTGGCATGACTTTCTTGCTGGTCGAGGGAGGTGCGCTGCACTGGCAGAAGCTGGGGAAGGGAAAAGATGAACAAAATATACACATGAAAATATTTAAGCCAAAAAAAAAAACCTTCTAAAAGCTCTATAACAAATAGAACTACTATATGACCCAGTTATTTCACTGCTGGGTATATTGGTATATACCCAAAGAACTGCAAAAACAAAACAAAACAAATCAAGACAAAACATTCTGTGTGCTGTGGTCATCTCTATGAGCTGAAGTGTCTATCAGTCCTGTTGTGTCTGGGAGATTCTGCTTCCTTGGAGTCATTTTTCACCTCAGGCTCTTGCAGTTCTTTCTGACCCTTCTTTTGTATAGATTGAAGGGAGCCATTTGAAAAATTAATTATATTTAGGGTTGAGTGCTCCAACATTTTCTTTGTGTACCCAAGTACAGTTGTGAGTCTTTGTATTAATTACCATTTACTGCAAGAAGAAGCTTCTCTGAAGAGGGTTGAAGGGTGATATGAGTTATTGGTGTGTCAATATGTCACTGAGAGTCATTTACTTGCTATGTTCCTTTAGGAGATTAATAGAAGCAGATTTTCCCTTTGGGCCTATTAGTTATCTAGTCTTAGGTTCTTGGCCATCTTGTTGTATCAAGTATGGTTGTTTTTTAAAAATCCCCAAGCTTAATTTTACAATAGCTATATTATTTTCAACCCCATTAAAGTGAATATAGGTTCCTTTCTCTTCACATCTTCTGCGACATTTGTTGTCAGATTTATTGATAGCTGTTCTGAATAGGGTGAGATAGTATGTTGTAGCAGTATTAATTTGCATTTCCCTGATGATTAGAGATGTTAAATACCTTAAAAACTGGTTATTGGCCATTTGTTGTATTAATTTTTGAAAACTCCATTCAGTTTGTTTACCCATTTATTAACTGGGCAGCTTTATTTCATTGGTATTTACGTTGTAATTCTTTGTAAATTCTAGATCTTAGCCCCTTGTCTGAAGGATACCTGGACAAGATTTTCTCCCCTCCTGAGGGTTATTCACTCTGCTTTGCTGACTGCTCCCCTTGCTGTACAGACACTTTATTTTTATGCAATCCTGTCTCTGAGACTTGGGTTTAGTTCCTGTGTTATTGATGTTTTCTTCAAAAAGTTCTTGCTAACCCCAATATCTAAAGGGTTACCCCTATGTTTTCTTTTATAAATTCAGTGCTTCATGTTTAAGTTAAGGTCTTTAATCCATTGTAAAATGATTTTTGTACAAGATGAAAGATATAAGTCAAATTTCACTTTTCTGCAGGCCATCACTCTTTGTTGAACAGAATGTCTCTCTCTCTCTCTCTCTCTCTCTCTCTCTCTCTATTTTTTGATGTATATTTTCTCCTCTTTTGTCAAAAATTTAGTGGACATAGTTCCATTACTTTATTTCATTACTTTATTTAGTGGACATAGTTCCATTACTTTTTTTTATTACTTTATTTAGTGGACATAGTTCCATTACTTTATTTCTGGTCCTCTGTTCTGTTGTACTTGTCAATCCTCCTCTTTGTATTCACGTACCAGGCTGTGTTTATCACTATAGCGCTATAGATATACTATAGATATAGCTAGAGGTTGCCTATTGTGACACGTCCAGCAGTATTCTTAGACTTTCTATCCTTGTGGGAATTGGACAATGGACTTTTCATAGATACCACATCCCTTTTTCTCCTCAATCCTCTGGATAATTACAGTTGTTCTGGTTTTGGAAATATCAGTTCTTCTGATAGACTTTCTTCTGAAATGTTCTAATGCACTTTATATTTTATCACTGTACTCGTCATCTCTGTAATATCTTTGAAATTCTTGCAGGGAGAGAAAGCTTAGCAGTTAAGAGCATATTCTTTGCTTACAGAGGACCTGAGTTTGGTTCCTAGCACCCATGTCAGGCAGTTCACACCTTCTTACAATTGTCATGATCCTCTGATTCTTTGTATTCCAGTGTCCTATATAGATGACAACATTCTTGATTGCGTAACTATTTATGGTTTTTGTAGGTGTTCTTAATTCAAGGAAGGACAGATTTTCTTTTCTTTTTTTCCTTTTTTCTTTTTCTTTGTGTGTGTGTGTGTGTGTGTGTGTGTGTGAGCATGTGTGAGCGTGTGTGTGTGTGTGTGTGTGTGCACATGATGTGTATTATAGCTTGTGATTCTGGATAGATAAGAAGGCAATGTTCCTTGCCTCAGGTAGGCTTCTGGCTGGGCTCTTTTATCCACTGAAATTACTGGCTAGTAGTGCCTGAAGTTAGGCAGCTGCTACCTGGGCGCTGTGATTGTCTGGGTTGGATCCACCATGGCTATATATCTCCTGGCCAGGTAGTACTAGTGCTTCAGGTCTTTATTTGTGAACAGTTGCAGGCTAAGTGCAGATGATTGGCAAATTTTCTGTCTTTAGTGGATGGATCTAACTGTTATATTTAGTAGAAATGTTTGATTGAGGTTTATCTTCTGGTCTAGGTGGTGATACATGGTAGAATTTGAGACATGGTAGAATTTGAGGTTGAGATAAATGATTAAAATCCAGATGTGGTTGAACTGTTCTCCACTAGTTATTTAAGCCATATATGACAGAACTAGAGTTGGTTATTTTTTATCCCATTCAAAATTTTACTTAATTAATCTATTTATTGTGTGTGTGTGTGTGTGTGTGTGTGTGCGTGTGTGTGTGTGTGTAGCTTTTGTTCTTTGTCAAGTTGCACTGTGGTAGGCATTTCTTTTACAATTTGAGGGCATTTTTTTGTGACTAGCTATTTGGGGATTCAAGCCAGGTAGAAGTGCTCACTGTTTGTGAACACAATGGCTTATAGGTGGCCTCTGCTACTGCTTGGCCACTGAGAGCAGGAACATCAAGATTTGCTCATCCTTAAAATCTCCTTCTCCTTGGTATTTCTACCACACCTCTTACCTCCTTTGTTCTTTGTGAGGCAGTACCTACCAGGAAGAACTTCCTGGGAAATGACCAGAATGGTATTGCAATGTTAATGTAATGAAGCAGAACTGGTGTCTGGATGTAGCAACTGGTGGTGTAGAACTGGTGTAGATGTAGAACTGGTGGTGGATGTAGCAAGGAACTGCTATACTGATTTCCATGGTGACTGTACAAGTTTGCACTCCTACCAGCAATGGAGGAGCTTTCTCCTTGCTCCACATCCTTGGCAGCATGAGCTGTCACTTGTGTTATTACTCTTAGCCATTCTGATAGCTATAAGATGGAATCTCAAAGTAGTTTTGATTTCTCTTTCCCTGATGGCTAAGGATGTTGAACATTTCTTTAAGTGTTTCTCAGCCATTTGAGACTCCTCTATCGAGAATTCTGTTTAGTTCTATATCTTATTTTTAAATTTCATTATTTGGTTGTTGATATGTAGTTTTTTATCTTCTTTATCAATTTTAGATATTAGTCCTCTATTGGATATGGAGTGGGTAGAAATCATTTTCCATTCTGTAGGCTGTTATTTTGTCCTGTTGACCATGTCTTTGGCCTTGCAGATGATTAAACTTCAAAAAGATACCAGAAGAAAAGTGAGTAACATAGCTGAAATGCTCATATCACAAAGTGAGTCTAGAGAGAAAGAACTCAGAGCCCGTTTATTCTCCTGTGTCTAAGCAAGGCTCAGGCTGATCCCTTCCTTAGTAGGGGCCTCCCTACCCCCAGCAGACTCCCTGCTCACCCCTGGGTCTTTTCACTTTACATCATGTTTCACTGCATAAAAGAGTCACCTTGGTGCCCATTTTCCTCTCAGATCAGGCAATGATAGTAATTTCTATGAGATGTCAAATACAAATCTTAAATCTACATACGTGCTTCTCGTGTTACTCTAGAGTGTTGACAAACATAGCAAGTGCAGAAAACTGAGTCAGTAAATCATCAGGCTGGGGAAAGCCTTGCTTAATATTCTGGGAGGGAGGGAGGGAGGGAGGGAGGGAGGGAGGAAGGGAGGGAAGGAGCTACTCCATTCTATCCTAACACAGATTGGAAAGCTGACCTTCCAAATACTTCACCTGTGGAGACATTTGATTGAGAGAGGTCCTAGCTGTCTTCCCTTCTTTCCCTGCAGATTTTAGGATACAAACCCACAGGCCTCTGAAGCAGCTGTTGTAGAAAGTCCATAGGATGATGAAACATTTTCCAAAGAGTTCTGGGACTTTCCATTATCTGGAAGTTTTTAAAGTCTTAACATTTGTGCAGAAAATGAAAGTTTTATTTGTTGATTTGTTTATAAATCGTTTATGCTAATCCGGCTTCACCTGTTTGCAATCAGCTCTTCTATCTTCACTTAGCATGTTGTTGTACACATTTAATTTGTTTCTCTCAGAAATAGGAATGTCATCAAATGAAAATGTATAATATTACCTTTAACATAAATAGCAAGCTGACATTTGTAGGAGGATCATTTTCATGAAATTTTAAACTTTATTAACTGACAATAAGCATTTTCAAACTAATTGTTTTAAGGATTTGAAAAAAATATTACTTTTAAATCTTGGCTAGACAACTAATGATAACAGCTTATATAATTTCACATTTTTATATTTGGTCATCAGGGATAATACACAGTGGATATTTTCTGTGAAATCAGAACAAAAACTTTGGCAGAGAATTAAAAAGAGGTTGCTATTTTGGACAAAATCTCATAAGAATGGGAAGCAAGACAATGCTACTAAAATGGCATGGGTCAGCATTTTCTCCAAACGCTAATTGTAGGATTTAGCAGTTGACTATAGTTCACTAGTCTAAGGGTAAAGATATTTAAAGGAATAGCTTATAATCTAAGGTTCAGCAATAGCTGTCTCATACAGTGATACTTAGGTAGAAGATGCAGTTAGTGGACTTGGAATTACCATTTGAGGCAATAGAGATAGCTCAGTGTTAAGAGCACTGACTATTTTTCCAGAAGATCTGAATTCAGTTCCAAACACCCATATAGCTCTTCACAGTGGTCTAAGTCTTTAGTTCCAGGGGTTCTGACACCCTCCTCTGGCCCTCAGAGACTCTGCATATAGGAAATGCACAGCTGTTCATGAAGGGAATATACCCACAATACCTTGTAGCCAGCAGCATTGTAGGATACGGGGTCCAAGGCTGTGTAAAACCATAGGTGTCTTCCTCTCTGCCCCAGCAGCCTGCACAGTACAGGTTGACACTAAAAGTGGTAGGCAGCAGGGAAGAGATGTCAATTAGTTTGAGATTAACTTTTCTCTGTCTTGCAGCCAAAGTATATGGTATATTCTGTATCTAGCTCTTCCCATGTTGGTATGGGTGAATGAACAGGGGCAGAACGAACATCCTGTGTTTTTTGGAGACCCCTGGAATCTCCTTGACCAATAGCTTGTGGGGGAGTACCACATGCTTTGTACTGTGAGATTTTCATTTAATGATTTTTATCACTGTCTTTTGTAAATGACAGTCCACTCATGAAGAATAGTTTTATTTAAATTGTATTTTATGGTT
Source organism: Mus minutoides (assembly GCA_902729485.2). NCBI lineage: Eukaryota > Metazoa > Chordata > Mammalia > Rodentia > Muridae > Mus > Mus minutoides. The sequence continues at coordinate 2,022,964 of LR749591.1, read as the reverse complement.
ATATTTTAACATTAACTTACTTTTTCATACATCCTTAGTTTTGGTTAATCACCACTACTGTTCCTCTACTCCACCTATACACTCTCAGACCATGTCTGAGATGACCTCTGCCTGGCACCGTAGTGCACATGTGGGGCATAGCACTCCTGAGATGGTCCCAGACACCCAGAGACTCCAGGCACCACAGGAGCAAGTAAGTAGTGGAGAAATGGAAGAGAAAGAGAAGCAGAAGGATGTGGGCACAATGCAGAGAGGCAGAACTGGAGACTAGACAGTAGTGAGGAACAACCTGATGTGAGTAGCGGGTGATGCCACCTAGGGCCATGGTGGGATTCTGGCCTGTGCTACCACCAGTGGCCACATCTGGGTCTATGGCCCTGTGACAGCAGGGGTCTGTTACCACCAAAGGCCAGGTAGATATCCCTGGTCTGGGCTGCTGCCTGGGGATGTGTTGCTGTCTGTGGGCTGTGAAGAACTGACCCCACCTCTTGCCAGAACATTGTGGGAGAGCTGACCTGGCCCCTAGCCAGCTGTAGCAGCCCACACATTGTGGGAGTTGTGGGTAGGCATGTTGCCCCTTTGGATACAAGCATGGGAGAGCTTGCACTACTACCTGTTTCCTGTGTGTGGCATGGCTGAGGAAGAGACACCCTCATCCCTCTCACACCTTACCATCTGCAGCAGGCTAAGACCTGTTCCTGGGGTCATGAGATCATGAGAGCTGTCCTTGCCCCTCACCTGCCGCAGTACTTGGAGAGCAGGGCATGCACCTCACCTTGTCAGCAGTGTAGAGTTGGCCCTAGTTGGAGGTGCTGATGAGAAGGCCCCAGAGTGGGAGAGTGGGAGAGCCAGTGGGCAGACCAGCTCAGATACCTCTTAGGCCCAGATTCAGGGCACAGAGTCTCCTGCCCCCTTACCTCCATCTACCCCATGGAAGAACTGCTGGAGTGCATGAAGATCCTACAGATCTAAAACTACAGTGTCTCCAAGATGCAGGGCAACAACAGGATAGCTGAGAGGAGTCCCAGTGAGATTCCAGTACTGATAGAGTGGCAGAGGCCAGAGGCCTCATACCAGCCTGATGGATGAGTCACTGCAACGAGCATTTGAAAGCAAAGAAGTGTGGACAAACTGTGGCCCACTACACTACACTACACACTACACATGGAAGTTTTTTTCTGTGTTGGGGGTGAGGTTGCAATGGTGAAGGGGGAGGGTGAAATCATTGGGATTGGGGTGCAGGATGTGAAATTCACAAAGAGCCAATAAAAAAACACAAACATTTTCATATCCTTTAGGTTTGCTTGTGCTTGTGTCAGATATTAGTAGTGATTTGACAAGAAACGGAGATGACGACTCACAGGCATCTAAACCTCGCACATTGTCAGAATGAATTTGTGGTGGCCTAGAGAATGTATTTTAAAGCTTGTCCTGTTCAGGAGTCTGCTGTCATTCCCCACAGGGCTCCTCTCTTCTCTGTTTTTATCAGCTAGGAAGGTTTTATACGCTGACGCTCCAAGTGGGTGGGGGGTTGTTGTTCAAGGCTATCTCTTCTTCCATTTTATACTGAAATTGCTTTTACATAGAATGTTTGTTGATCTCTTTATCATACCAAACTAGACAACTTAGCATGTAACAATTATTTGCAATCATACTTATTTCTACCTTAATTCTATAAATTTTAGCTGTCTTTGACTTGGTGTTGAAAGAACATAATTTTTCACATGTATAGTTTTACTTGAATGATACTTATAAATTTTCTTAAAACTCAAATATGTTTAACCAGAAGACACAATATTTAAATAAAGAAAACAAAGAATCCTGGATGTATCCCATTAAACTGCATTTGAATAAATATAGCATTACACCACACTTCTGGGGAGGAAAACAAAGACTATTTTCCTCAAATTTTGTGTGCTCTATCTTTCATTATAACAGGTGAAACACAATATTTGGTTGTCTACGATTAGTTATGTAACCCTAGTATGAATTTTGAAGGAATTTATGGAAAATAGAATATAAGAAGTTGGCTTTGATATTCATTTAAAAGAATGAATTTATGGGACTATCCAAGACAGTTTTAGAAAATATCTTATAATATTTTTAAAACACTGGAATCGAGGCTAGGGAAATTGCCTGAGTTAAGTGTTTCTAGTGCAAGCATGCAGATCTGAATTTTATTCTTTAGAATCTACATTTTAAAAATCCGGTGTGGTATATAATCTTAGCACTAGGGAAGTGGAAAGTGGAGCATTCCTGAAGCTGTTAGCAAGCTGCTATTGCTGAATTGACTGCCTCCAGATTGAGAGATCTTGTCTCAAACAAATAAATAAATAAAATGGGAGGGCAATTGAGACAGATACCTAGCATTGGCCTCTGGCCTCCACAGTTGTGCACATTGACACACACACACACACACACACACACACACACACACACACACACCTGCATACACATATATCAACACAAATCCTCCCTGTGGAACAAATGAAAATACTCTAGAAAATAAGTATAGTATATATGTGAAATGAATTTGTTTAAAAGTTGTGACATTTCAAACCAGCAAAGAAAAATGAATTCTGTTTTACATTCTTCATAAAATTCCAGGTAAATTAAGTAGATGGGTTGGAGAGTGGGCTCATCAGTTAAGCACACTTACTGCGCTTGAATGAAATCTGGGTTCATTTCCCAGCACCCACGTGGAAGATCACAGCTGCTTACACCTAGTCCCAGGGGACCCAATCACCTCTCTTCTGGTCTCTGTGGGCTCCTGTACATATGTGACACACATACACTCATGCAAGTTGACACACACAAATCAATTAAAAAATATTTATATAGAGAACTGCTTTTCTAATTATATAAATCTTATATAATGTAAAAGAATCTTCTAAATCTGGGTATAAATATTTAAATTATAGAACTAGTGAAGGAAATAAGTGCCAGGTTTAACTTCATAAAACTATTTTCTTACTGTTTATCAGTATATGCATACATATTAAAATGAGTAATAGAATAGTAGAGAATGGATTTAAATGTGGAAGATAAAATATTGATAAGATGTGTAAAAATTGATATTTCTGTTGAGAATATAAAGTAGTATAAAATTAATCCTAACCCTACAACTCTCTTACACTAGTAATTCAGTAATAACCCCAAGGTTGTCTAGGGCAACAGGAATGCACTGTTCTCTGTGTAGGACTTTACAGAATGATTTTACATAAAACATTGACATTAGTTACTCTAATAGTACTGTGAATTTGGAAAGGCAAGCATTTTCTCATCAAAGCAATGTGACATGTTTGCTTTCTTATTCGAGATAAGTAGTAAATGATATAAGAAGCACACAGAAGAGTGAGAACATAGCCAATAAGGGTGAAATAAAGTTTTACTTTTAATCTATTTTTTTAAGAATTTCATATCTGATTATTTATTTAAATCATTCTCCCCCTCTTGATCCTACAATTCATCCCATGTTTCTTCTGCTCCTTCTCAAATTTATGGCTTCCTATTCTTTAATTATATTGTTACACACACCCACAAATATATATGTCTATAAGTTTACATAAGTTTATAAATACAAAATGCTGGGATCATTTAATGTTATTCATGAGTGTTTAGGGATGACCTCTTGGGACTGGCTGTTCTGTCAGGAAGCTTGTGCCCAGGGAAAATTGATTTTCCCTCTGTTAGCGACCATCAGTTGTTTGTAGTTCTTCTATGGGCTAGCTCAAGGAGGGCTCCCGAATCCAGGTTGGCATGCCAGTTGGTAATATCACCTTTTAGATCTTGTTTAGATTGTGTTGCGATTTCCTTAGTGTAGCTTCCCTGTCATATGTAGAATGTAATATCTCTTACAGCAGACATCCTACCCTAGTACTTTGGTTCTCACAGTCTTTCCATTCCCTCTTCTGTGATGCTCTTTGAGCCTTGGGTGTAGGCTGGTTGTAAATCACCTGGCACTGGGTGCCCCAAGTCATTTGTTCTCTGCCTTTTGACCACATGGGTCTTTCTGTAATGATCTCCTGCTGCAATAAGTTTCTTTGGCAAATGTGAGAGAGACACTCATCTGTATTAAAAATGCAGTTAGAAATTATACTCATTTAGTGAAGTTGGTTCTCTTCTAAGGTCCTTGATCTTATTTGCCAAAGGTGGGCTAGGTTTCCATTACCACATATGAATCACATACTGAGTTTGAGTGACTCTATGTCCAATTAGATGGATGCCCCAGGATATAAGTTTTTCTAGTGCACCTTTGAACATTTTTTTTTCTCATTCTTGTCATTGTTCATGGCTGTTGGGGTTTTTTAGAGCTATTTATTGCTTTTCTCTCTTGACAGCTTGTGTAACTCCTGGTGCCATGAGAGCTAATATTCAGGTAGGAAGCTTTCAGGTAATTTCCAGCCTGGTTTCTCCATGTTTTGAGTCCAAACTTTGTTGTGTCTTGAATAATAGGACCTTACCTTCAGTTGTATTCAGGGAGTCCTTGAATAAAGGCCCAGAGAACCAATTAGTCCCTGAAGTGATGTATTTCTTCCCTCCCTTCCTCCTTCCCTCCCTCCTTCCCTCCCCCCTCCTTCCCTCTTTTCCTTCCTCCCTCCCTTCTTCCATCCCTCTCTTTGTAGCATTTTCATCTTGGTTGATTCTCATTTCCTGTCCTTGCACCTTCCTCCTTCCAGGCTGTACCCTTCCTCCTCCAATATTACCCTTCCGATTTTACCTTATGTGTTCTATTTCTCTTCCTATAAAGCTTGCATGTTATCTTTTCTATATAGAGCCTAACTCCTAGTTGCTAAATCTGTGCATTTAGATGGAAGTGTAATCAGAGGCCAGAAAAGTAGAAGGTGACTCATGAGACAGGACAAGAGGTTTTATTTTAGAATTACAGAAGTTTTTTTTCTACCAGTATCACCTTTATGGTCTAGAGTCATACACAGGATAATTTGCTGCATTTATTTATTGTGACACATTAGTATATTCCTATATCTGATAGTTCCTTTAATCTTCTCTTCTTTTGTGACCTTGAAACTTTTGAAAGGTTCGAGTCAAATGTTTTGAGAAATGTCTCTCAAATTTGGGGCAGTCTTGTGTTTTGTTTTGTTCAGACTAGTGTTAGGGATTTGGGGGTTGTATCACAGAGGTAGCATGTCATCATCATTCCATCATTTCAGAGGGGACATAGTATCAGTATTTCTTATTATCAGTGATATTAATCTTTGTTTTGGGTGGTTGCTAAGTTTTAACACCATAAAGTCATTGGTCTTTACTTTCCATTCTATATCCCTTTGAAGTAACAAAACATATTAACTACTGAAAATTATTCATGTATGTAAAATTGTTCCAAATACAAACTGATTCTACAACAGAGACTGTAAATATAAAAGTAGCTTTTAGTTCCTCAGATGAAGTGATGCAGTGAGGATTGTACCTACTACCTAAGCTGAACAAATCTGTGGCTCGGGCTGGCCCCAGAGCCTTTCTTTATTCTTACGATCCCTACACCTAGGCCTGGGAGCTGCTAGCCTCCATACAATCTAATATTCTGCAAGCTTGAACCTTGAAGGCTTCAGCTTCCAGCCTTAGTCTGATAACCTAGTCCTAGAATGTTTCAGCCTGTGAGACTTACTGGTGAATAAGCTCACCCACCTCTCTAGTTCTTTTTGAACTCTGACTAGTTGGATCAACTCAGCTGTTCTGGCTCAAACTTCTCTCCAAGATGACTGATTTAATCTGGCCTCTTTCAGCTTCTCACTCAATTGCTCTTCTTGGCCTCCCAACTCTGGCAATCTGTTGTAACCTTTTGGCTCCTTCTTATTCTCCAGCTTCAACTGCCTCTGCTGACCTGCACTGAACTGCATGTACTCACGAATAAACTCAACTCCATTGCACTTCACTCATTCAACTGAACTGTCTGAACTGGCTGAAGTGAACCTCCCCAAACTGCACAGACTGAACTCAATTGACAGAACTGACTGCACTGCTCTTAAGTAGCATTTCTCTTAAGGATAGTTGGATGTGTCCTAGCTCTGTCAAATCTTTCTCTGATTCATCATTTTCTCTGCCCCTTAATTAGATATCATGGTTTAGGTTTAAAGGGCATGTCTGTATTCCAACCAGAGAGATTAAAGGTGTGTGGCATGCTGGCATTCCAGCCTTATCACACAGACCTAGATCTTCTTTGGATATGATTCCTTACCAGAGCAGCTGCCTTGCTGTATTAAAATTTTTCTACAAGAGATCATATCACTGGTTTCTTTGAAACAAGTAGGTGGGTGACAAATGATTGGGAGGAAATATTTTTTTATCTTGTTATGTGTTCCAGGGGGTGTTATTTCTTTTTAATGAAATGTAGGTAGCTCATGATTATTCAGTAAATGCTAAATAAGTTTCATATATTTAGCAATAATTTGTGTAAGAATGATCAGGCCAAAAAAGTAAATTTGAAAGACTTCTGTGGTACTTCTTGGAAAGTTTTCTGGATGTTTAAAATTTGCATTAGAACAAAAAGTTCCTATTGTTCCCATAGAAGCAACATGTGAAGAGATGACACATAGAGCTGCTGTAGTCACCTGCCACTGTTAAGGGCTCAATCTCAGGACAAAGTCATTGCTTAAAGGAAAGTGGAGAAAAGGTACAGAAATTCATATCATTAAGCATATCATTGAGCTATTTAGTTTAAACCATCTTCGAACACCTTATATCATTCTTCTCTTTTTATGCATAATACTATACTTATGTATTATTATTTTACATTTTTCCTTAAAGTCCCCTAATTGAATCAGAGTAGGGCTCTGTCTTGAAAACGTGTTTATCTTATTTAGAACCTCAAGGAAGCAATAAATCTGATAACTAGGAGCAGGAGATTCGGTTTTTAAATCTTTGTGTCTTACACTAGTTGATTACCTTTAATGAGTTATTCCACATCTCTGAATTTTCTTACTTATGAAATGAGAACAGCATTGGCTCTCTTACAGAATAATAATAAATAAAATAATAAAACTAAGAGCTTAATGAATTCTTACTCTCTGTGTTTATAACTGCAGGTGCCACAGCTCACATCATTTATGTATTCAGTAAATATTGGCTAGGCACAGAATTTGTAGATTGAGTACTGAAGACAGTTTGCTTTTTCCTTATGGAGACAGAAATATAAGCTAGGAGATGAGTTGTATTTACAGGAAGTTTTATGGTTTATGGGAAATGGTTAAGCTTTCAGTGGAGGCATAAGGTAATTGAGAGTTCTTTATTTCTGCCTCCTCTAAGATCTGGGGAAGAACTAGAAGAGGAAATGAGGTCCTGTATCTCTGAATTTTGAAGCATTGCATTTGAAGACAGAGGCTTTCCTTTTTTTTGTTTTTGTTTTTGTTTCTTTGGTTTTTTTTGTTTGTTTTGTTTTGTTTGTTTGTTTTTTTCAAGACAGGGTTTCTCTGTATAGCCTTGGCTGTCCTGGAACTCACTCTGTAGACCAGGCTGGCCTCGAACTCAGAAATCCACCTATCTCTGCCTCCCAAGCGCTGGGATTAAAGGTGTGCGCCCCCACTGCCGGGCTTGGGGCTGTCCTCTTAAAGCCATGAATCATCTGGTGTAATAGCTGAGTGTTTTTTCCTTTGCCGGGTCATTTTCATGGCTGTTGTTATCCCTGGCCCTTAAGGCTTTTGAGCTTACCACTTTAAAGCAGTGCTTAAGAAAAATGTTAAACGTGATTGTAAAAATGCCTTCTTTAACCTGTCCTCAGATGCACTTCTTTTTTTTTTTTTTTTTTTAAGTGATCATCAACGTGGATGCTTGTCTTTCCCTAGCACAGCTTAGGAGAACTTTATAATGTGCACATCAAGGCCACGCCCCTTTCCATAAAATGTGAACACACAGTATAACACCTTGCTCTTCAACTGTACCTCAGCAAAGACAAAACGTATTATTGTTGCAATAGGATGGTGAACACTTGGAAAGCTCTGGTGTTGAGAAAGTTGGAGATAGACAATGTTGGAAATAGAATATCCAGGGAAGGCTTGCAGTGATACGCTGGAATATGGAGTGAAAGAGTGCTGCCCTGGGAGTCAGGTGACCAGCAATCTAGGTCATATTCTAAACCTTAGAGTATCCTTATATTTTCTCTGTTTATTTGCTGATTCTCTGTTAATAAACATGCACCGATTGAACAGTTATGTAATATTTTTGTCTAATTTATGAATTGTTTGTATTTAATTCGATGTCTGCAAGAGATGAGGGACCTTATCTACTTACTGTTGCAATTGCTTAGGACAATTTCTGAATACAATAAGTGTCCAGTAAATAAACACGAGAAGGTTATGACTAAAGTAATGAGTATGTAAGGTGTGTGGATTCTGAAAGGGAGTCCTCAGGGCCCTACTATGTAATAAAAGGAGGTTACATTCTCATAGACCTTCTTTGGTATAAGACTGAATAATGGTTTTCCTTTTTTTAAAAGAAGGATACAAATCTGTTTTTATTTGAAAATGTGACAAACCATTTTCAAGATAGAGGTACTAGGAAGAATATTCAGACAATTATGATTATTTTAACTTTACGATGGATTTGTGAAAGCTTTAAAGTACATACTTGTACTTATCTTAAAGGCCAATGTAAGAGCATGTAAAGGCAAGACCATTAACCCAGACCTTTTGGTCTCAGTAAGGAATAGGAAAAGCACATTCGGGAATAGAAAAAGGCTCATTTATTTATGTGTTGAAATAAGTTTAGGGGTTCCCATAAAGGGTTGTTGGGAAACTGAAAGGTTCTGCAAGAGAAACGCAGTCTTGCATTTGAGATGCCTCTGATGCTGAGGACATCTTGAAGTAATATGCAGCGCTTGATGACACCTCTTCAACACTTAGTAAATCTGACCTTTCCTTTCATCTGTCATTATGCTGAATCACATGGCCCAGCAAGCAGCAAACACATTGCAACCAAACTTCACAATTGCAGCCTGGGAACATGTGCTCCTTCAAATTGATTAGTGATATTACCAGTGTTTAAACCCATTTCCTGTCACCTAGCAGAATGGGGGTGAGTTGACAGGAAGTCATTCTGCTGTCATCCAGCAGGGTTGCCAATGCAGTTCTTTAAACGTGTCAGTGAGTGGAGAGTCCGCGGGCTTCACTCTGCTCTAAGCTTTTGCACATGTCGAGCAGTGCAGAGTATCCTGGAAGCACCTAGTTTTGATACTAACAGAAAGCGCATTTCCATGAGAGGTCTAAGTTCCCAAGGGGCTTTAGCAAATGCCAACATGGAAATAGTTTTACTATTTTTTTAAAAGACCTTTCTCTCTTTAAAAAAGTGACCTATTTTATGCCTACAGGGTCATTTTGCATTAGGTGTATCTTCAAGTGTATTTTGAAAAATCACCACTTTGGGGAATGGGCAACAAAAGAAGTCCCCAGAGAGAGCACATTTCCTCTAATAAATTCAAACGACTCATTCTTTGTATTGAAGATATTATTTGTCATACATTTCCCTTGTCATATTGAGCATTCCCAGACCATCATTTAAAACAGATTGGTAATTTGGCCCTTAATTTTGGCACCTGTACATCTTTTAAAGCTGCGGGCTGTGTTTGGAGACTTTACTACTCTGTAAGTTAATACCCTTTTAGGGCCTAAACGCCACCATTAACTGTAAATTGGCCTCTCAGGATGCTGGATAGAACCATTTTTTATATTTATTTGTTTAATCTTTATTAGCCAAGGGTTGTCCAAGAGCTCTAAGGGGATTATTTGCCCATGAGACTTGGAGGCATGTTTAAATCTTTCCGTGTACCTTAAGGGTTAGGGGAGAGTTTGTTCTCTGTAAGTACTGAGGCTGCTTTGGACTCTAACCTCTTTCTCTAGGCAGCCTTGAAAACCAAGCCATAAGCTACTCCCATCCCCTGGCATGAAGGCCTATTGAATTCTAGGTTTTCATAGCTAGAGAGCATCACAGAGATCACCTGGTCAAAAACATTTATTTTACAATTGGGGAAACTAAAGTCCAAAGACAGGAAGTGATCAAACTGCTAGAGTTTTAAGTTATTTCTCTTCCCAGGTGGTATAAGCTTTTTAGTAGAAATTTAAAGCATAAAACTTTCAAACCTGGGGAAAGATTACTATTGATGAGGTTTCGTGGATCAGTAAGTCATTGGAGCAATTCCTACACTGGGAGATTCTCAAAAAGGCGCCCTGCCTTCTACTTTCCAATTGCTATGATGGTTAGTCTTTACATTCAAATAGGCTTTGTTACACAGTATGTCAGGTGTATGTGCTTCAAGACACATGTAAATACAATGTCTACCATGGAGGAGGGTCTTAAAATGCTTCTTATACAATACACTGAAGTTCCTGTAAAGCTTGGAGGTAAGGTCTTAACATTGTTACTGTGTATAAGAAGGATGAAGACTTCTAAGCAGAATGTTTTCATATTTATTTTCTTTCCCAAGTATGCTTTATTTACCTTTCATAATGCTTTCTGCTAAAATATTGTCAGAGAGGTATTCGGTGAACTTATTTTGTTTCTTCCTTGGTCTTTGGCTTTCCGAAACAATGGTTGCCTTATGTTTTTGTCTGTTACTCTAGAAAAGAGTCATTCCTTGTCCCCTTCATGTAAATGCCTTTCCTAAAGGCTTCCTGGAGTTTTGGATTACTTCATTTACAACAGTTGCAGTTCCACAGCGTGGAGTCTGAGGGTATATAGTAATGAAATTTTTGTAATTTCATTTTCGGTTCAAAACAAATAAATAAATGGGCACTAATCTAATTTAGCGTTTCTCTGATCACAAAGTTTCAGTGGCCATAACTCTCCTGTATTCTTACCTCAGTGCTATTAACTGTTGCAGTGCCATTCACCGCTGGGGAGAACATGGCAGCATCAGCAGCATCTAGGACTTTATCCTACTTGTGGGACCCAGTGCTCCCGAGAATCTGAGATCTGATAACTTTTAGGAGATTCCTAGATAAACTAAAATTTGAGCTGCATTGCTATTAACTTTTAAAACTGACATAATCATTCACTAAAACACCCAACACTTTTCTTATTCTCTCTGATGATTTTGACTGTGTCTAAATTCACACACTTGATATTTGATCAAATTTTCTTAACTTACCTTTCTACTAATTTTCAACTGTCTCTGGGCTATGAATGGAATGCTCTTACAAACTGTCCTCGTAAGACTCAGGTCAAATGAAATATAGCTTCATCTATATCCTCCTGTATATCATCACATATAAGTGTCTTCACCTTTTTCTACAACTCATAAGATTTGTATTTCCCTGTATATAAAATTTATCTCTAAATTAGGGTTGTTGCTCTTTTCCACAACCCCTGCCTTTCCTGAGTGTGCATTATTAGTAGTATTTGTGGAGCAAATTTCAAACCCAGGACTTTCTATATCTTAGCAAGGTCTCTACCATTGAGCCACATCTCCAACCTCTAATTATACAATTATTAAGGAGATAATTTTTTGTTAATTTTTCATAATCATGGAGTCAGCAATCAAGACATGTTTCTTGAGTAACTGAAAGAATCTTTAGTTGACACAAAACAACATGATCAGATTTTAGTTATCTTGGCTTTGATACAGCTCTGTCACTCCTCATGCATTGTCAACCTTGAGTGTTTGTGTAAATCTATGTATTGCTGTGTACATGTATGTGCAGATATGTGTACATATGTGTGTCCATGTGTATGTGGGTCAGAGGGTTAGGCTAGGCTGGCTAGTTAACAGGTCTCAAGGATTGACTAGGCTCTGCCTCCTCGGTACTGGGTTTACAGGCACCATTTAGGTCTGGCTTTGTTGCCTAAATGCTAGGGATTAAATACAAATCATTATGCTTTCTGAAGGAGTACTTCACTGACAGAGTTATTGTTCCATGACTGCCTTGTTTGTTGAGGCAGCCTTTCTTACTAATCTTGAACTTACTATGTAGACTAGGCTGGCTGGCCATCTAGCTCATTCGATTCACCTGTTCTACTCTCCCTAGCATCCAGATTACAGACAAGTATCACCATGCCTACCTCCTTACTTGGGCTCTGGGGATCAGATTTAGGTCTGAATGCTTGTACAACTTCATTAACCAAACCATTCCTGGCTCTATGTTGTTCTGTGAGACGACTTCTTTGGTTGGTCTGTAATTTGCCATCCTAGGTAGCCTGGCAGGCCAGTGAGTCCTAAGGGTCCCCACCCCTCTTCACTTCCCCATGCTGGGACCAGAAGCCTGTGCTACCATTCTCAGACTTATAAAATGTGGTTCTGGGAACAAACTCAGGTTTGTAAGCTTACATGGACAGCACTTTTCCAACTAACCTATCTTCCCCACCCCTAATCTCCTCATCTTCTAGGAATTTGGTGTTTTCATTAATGAATGAAAAATTAAATTAACTGAAAGTTCCTAAACAGTGGTTCATAAATGATACCATTCCATGAGGAAATTTTCAGCAGCTTAGGGTGGAATGAAAAAATAAAAATGAAGCTAAATGAACTTAATTTATTTATTTTTGTTTCAACTTTATGTTCTAAAATTTTTGTTTTTATTAAATGTCTACAGTATTATGATAATTGTCATTTTAAGAATCTTTGCCTTGCAAAAGTAAATGGCTGGAGAAAATGTACAATATTTGGTGTTTTTTTGAAGTATTTATTTTAAAATATTACCAGTTCATGGAGTCTTTTTGTATCTGAATTACTGTCTTTGATGTGTGCTCCTTTTCTTCCCAGGATGAGTATCTCATAGTCTATTCATTTTCAGTCAGACCTGATGATTACTTTCTACGTTAGCATTCTACAAGAAACTATTTTTCTTTATTTCTTGGTCCACTGTTAAATTAGTACTTATGGACAGTGGTAAGCCATGTGGCTGCCAGTAACCGAGTGCTGGGAGATTTAGAACTGGGCCTGGTGTGCAGTTTGCTTTTATGAGCCTTCCAACAGCTCTAAAAGCTTTGCCCTAAAAAAACTACATAATTGAAGCAAAATGGAGGGTTTTTTTCTTTTAGTTCTTCACAATCCTTGCAAAGTCTGGTTTGCCCTTGATGGGACAGTAGAAAGAACCCTCAGGTACTAGTTAAAGAAGAAATGTTAGTTAGTGGCAGTTCTTCTAAGATGTGCATGTTTTCAAGTTGAGGACTGAACTTTATCAAAACAATAAAAGTATCATGGAGGAAACTTACTGACCAGTCCTGGAGGTTGCTTCCTCCGCTTCCCTCCCTGTGCATGTTCCCAGGATCTGACCATAGACTTTGGCTGACTGAGTATTTGCACAGACTGAGGCTTTCACGAGGCTTTCTGAGTCTAATTTTACAGTAGCGTATCTTTCGATTATTAACACATTAAAGTCAATATAATTCTGGCTTAGAAATCTGATGCTAATTGGTTTGGGAATATTTTATTTAAAAATCTTTTTCCAAATGTGACTGTGAATTCTTCAGTTTCTTGATTTAGAACTAATGAAAACATTAATTCTGCCAGAAAAAGATTATCTGATGGAGCAGAAACATTTTAATTTTGGAAGTTACCTGTCAATTTTGTATTTCCATGTCTTTTGTCTAGAAACAAGCCTACAGCTAATTGACTTCTGTTCCTTTCCCCTTTACGTCTCATTTTTCTGAACTTAGAAGACTCAAATTAAAAGAAAGATAAAATTCCAAGGGAAGCTGGCATTGATCAAGGTTTGGCTTAAATTGAATTAAGTGCTTTTTATTGAACTCAGCAGTATTAGTTATTAAAACCAGAAGTTTTTACCCTTGCTAGTGTAAAAAAAGAAAACAATGACTCACACAACGGCAGCTTTTACTGAGAAATTAAAGCACTCATTTTCTCTTATTCCATTAAAACTTTTGCAGACAAACACATGTAAACAAGGCAGGGAGATGCAGGGCAGCGAGGAGCCAGCACCCCAGAGATGCTCGCGCCCTGTTGTAGAAGCTTGAGGAAGTTTTTATCCAGGAAGAAAGCAGGAAGGCGGTCCAGGGTTTCCGTTTGGACGGCTTTAAGTTAGTCGCATTTCCAAACTGCTTGTATGTTTTATAAATGATTGGAATTTTGCACATAGTAAGGGGAAGAAGACAATAATGTAGTCTAATGTAAAGAACACTAGTTAGGGAGTTAAAGCCCAAGTCTCAGTTTTAGATCTGTGGCTTGCTTGCAAGCTGTTTGGTCTTGGTAAGTCACTGAAACTGTACAACTTCTGCTTTGCCGTCAGTGCAACAAGAGGTGAGGCTCCATGAGTTCTGTGCAACAAGGAGTTAGGCTCGATGAGTCTCAAAAGATTCTCTCTTTATTTTACTATCTATTTTTGTACTTTGTTTTGTGCCTGTGGGAGACCATTGTGACTTACAATGAATAGAGAAGGTAGTTCATACTGGAGTGAAGAAACCACGCCCTCTAGGCAAAAGCTTAGCTTATCATCCATTATTTCTTTCATAAGTAAGACTGATTTCTGTTCAAGGTCAGAACAGGACTTTCCAGTGCTCATCCTCCTATAGAAACATCAATCTGAACAACTATTCATGCATGGAAATGTCTCCACAGAAGTCACCGAAACTAAGCCCAAGACTATAGCACATGACTATAATACAAAGAAGGTGAAAACACAGCTTTACACCACCCATGACACTCTGCAAAACATGGTTAAAAACAACCTTTCCTTGGAGAAGGGAGAAGGGAATCAAACAGCTCACGACACCTCAGTCCTGAGCACCATTGCCTGCCTCAGGAAAATCCCATTTCAGAATCCAACCTTTTTTCAGACTGCTACTAGTTGAATGAATATAAGCTTTGATTCTTTATCTTTTCTCTGTTTATGATTTCACTGTATACTTTTGTTTTGCAGATACCATTAGGTTTATATGAAACATCTTATAGCAGGTTACATTAAGCTGATAATTTTGATTACTTAAATACAATGTAAGATAGTTAGAAAGTAAAGAGACAAAGGATCTCAAACACAACCAGTTTTCTTTGATAAAAAAAAAAAAGGATGTGATAACCTCTTTCCTTCCAAAATTACCTTGCCTGTAAGCATGATGTGTGTGTGTGTGTGTGTGTGTGTGTGTGTGTGTTTGTGTGTGTATGTGTGTGTGTGTGTTTGGTTTTTCAAGACAGGAATTTTCTGTATAGCCCTGGCTGTTCTGGAACTCTGTAGAACAGGCTGGCCTCGATCTCAGAAATCCACCTGCCTCTGCCTCCCAAGTGCTGGGATTAAAGGCGTGTGCCACCACTGCCCGGCTTATATTTTGTAATACAAAGGAAGAATAGCTGAAAAGGTTGCAGAATATTCTGCTCAATAATGGCTGAAAACACATTTTTTTAAACAAATGTATACAGAGCACTCTCTATTATAAATAATTTGTTAAGCCATAAAACATGCTAAAATACTAAACATAAAGATTTAAATAATATCAAGTATTTTTTCTGGATCCAATGGTATCATACTAGAAATCAGTAGTAAGAGGAAATTTTAGAAAATTCAGAATCACATCAAAATGAAGCACCATGTCCCATGTACAATGAATAACAAAGAAAAATGAGAATTTAAAGAAATATTGAATCTAGTGAAAACATACACATAGTATCAAAATCTATGGATTGAAACAAAGGCTATCTTATGAGGGATGTTTATGACAATAAATAACAGAAAAAGAGAGATCTTCATTTCCTACCATCCAATTGATTAAGGCCAATAGATACAGAAAATTCAACAACCTTCAATGATAAAATTCTCAATAAAATCAGGTATCTAAGGAATGTACATCAACAAAATAATAGACTACAGTCGTCAAATTCATAGCTAATAATAATAATAATGAAATATGTTACTCTAAAGCAACATTCCCACGCCTGCTGCATCTGTTCACTAGAGTTGTGGTTTGCATGTGGAATGCTTAGGAGGCAGTGGTGTGCTGGGGGAAGTATGGGAAAGCTCTTGAGGTTCTGTAGTTGGGCTCCAATTCCTGTTTTTTGTTTTGTTTTGTTTTGTTTTGTTTTGTTGTTGTTCTTTTGCTGTTTTTTGCATTTTTTCAAAAATTTTATTAGATATTTTCTTAATTTACATTTCAAATGCTATCCCGAAAGTCCCCTCCCCCCTCCCCCCTCCCTGCTCCCAGAAACTTAGAATACCCAAGATACAATCTCTAATTCCTGTTTTACTGTCTGTTTTCTGACTGTGGCTGCAATGTGACTATCCAGGCCCCAGTTGGTACTCCATGCCTACCTTGCCATCTTAGAGTGTCTTTCTTGAAACTGTTATCTAGAATAAACACTTCCTCAGATTGCTTCCTGTCAGTTTTGTTGTTTTTGTCGTTGTTGCTATGGCATCGGGGAACATAACAAATTAAAAGTAATAAGAAGTGATGCCATTGTTATGAAAAACCTATGTGATTCTTAAGCCTTTGGACCATTGTAGGAGGAATGTGCAAGAATTTGTAGTTCCAGGTTATAGAACCTTTCAAATGCTATAAACAGAGACTAATGGACTGTTCTGGTAGGAATTTAGAAAGTAGAAAGTTGAGAGAAATGCAAATTGTCGAGACCTAGCTTGTTATCTTTCATAGGGGAGCAAGGACTCTGTCAGAAATGGAGACAGAGGCCATTCAGGATATATTCTGACAGTGAATATGGCTGCATTATGCCTGTGTCCTGAGAACTTGCATAAGCTGAGTGTGAGAATGATAGAGCTGGAAGGGAAGGACTGTGAGTTCCTCTTGAGTGGAAATGATGCCACAGGAGCCCCAGATGACAGAAGCAGAGCCGCAGGACTTGGCATTCTCCTTTGTGTGTTTTGGTTTTACTTTGCTTTGATCTTGCTGTACTCTCATTCCTCTCGGGGACAGGAATGTTTACTCTGTGCCATTATATGTTAGAAGTATTTATCTTGTATTTTTATTTTACAAGGGCTCTCAGTAAAGAGTTTGCCTTGAAATTCAGAAGAGACAAGGGTTTTTGCACTGTTAGTATATTAAATACCATAGACACATTTAAAGTTGGAACAAATGTATTTTGTATTATAAGATGGTAATCGGCCTGTTGGGCCAGGGCCAAATGTTGTGGTTTAAGTATGAAATGTCCACTGTAGGCACAGGCTTTTGAGCACTTGGCCCCAGCCAGTGATGCTATTTTTGCTATTTTGGAAAATTATGGAACCTTTAGGAGATAAAAGAAGTAGAGATGGAGAGGAGAAAGTGGGTGAGTGAGGCAGGCCTTGGGATTTATAACACACTCCTAACCCCTGTTCCTTCTGTTTATGACCATAGAGACAATGTGGCCAGCTGGTCCTCTGCTCCCACCATGGTCCTCTGCTCCCACCACTGCACCCTTCCTGCAGGGCTGGAACCTGTACACTGCAAACTGGCCTGGATCCTTCCTGTCAGATATTTTGTTATACAGTAATGAGAAAAGTAACCTATACGAGAGTATGGAAAACTCTACTTAGAGACATTAGACAGGGGAAGAAAGAATACAAGCATCATCCAAATGTGAAAGGAAGAAGTTCCTTAGGCCCTTTTTGTATGTGGCATGATCTTGCATACAGAACCCTAACAACTTAATTGAAAAACCATTTGAACTAATACAAAATTAGTTTTAGTTTTCAAAACAACAACAAAAATGATTTCAGTCTGGGTTACAGAGCAATCTAGGACAGCCTGAGTCACAACATGTGGCTCTGTCAAAAACCAAGAAAAACTAATCTGAAACAGAAATCAGGAAGGCTTTCTCATTCTCAATAGCTTCTAAAGAAATGTTTAGGAATGCAATTAAACAATGAAGGTGATTAAAGAAACTGCAAAAGAGATAGTGGAATGATATCACATGCTTATGTTTAGGAGAATTAATATTCTTTAAATGTCCATATCACCCAAATTATGCATAGATTTCACACTTTATATCAAAATGTCTGTAACAGTTTTCATAGAAGCAGAAAAACAATCCCCAGATTTATATGGAACTGCAAAAGAGTCTAAATAGCTAAAAATGATCTTGAATTAAAAAGAGGAAAGCTGCAGGCATAACACTACTTGATTTAAAATGCTATAAACCATATTAATCCAAATGTCATGATGCCAGAATAAAAACAGGCATATAGAACAATGTGAAAGAAGATAGATGCTAAGTTCAATGTATATTTATGAATTAATTTTTGACAGAAATATTCAGAATACAGAAAAGAATAAAAATATACCCCCCTTTTACATACACACACACACTCACACACCTCTACACACATGCACATGCACGCATGTGAGCATGTATGTGTATGTGTGTGTGTGTGTGTGTGTATGTAAAAGACTAAAGATTGAAAATGAGAAAAGCATAGAATAAGTAAATAAGTATTTTTTGAAAGAAGATGTCCAGCAGCCACGTGATCATCTATGTGTGGAATCTACAACAGTTGAATTTATAGAAGTTTTGAATAGAATAGCAATTACCAAAGCTAATCGTGTTGGGAATATGGAGGTTAAAGTCTACAGAACTTCAGTTAGGAGGTTTAAATCAAGAGTTCTAATGTATTATAGTTACTGTAGTTAATGGCAGTATATAAAAAAAAAAGTGCTCACCACCATTCATTATCAGAGAGGTAAAAATTAAAATTAAATAGTACCCTATATATATTAGAATGCATTATTTTTAAACAGTTATTTTGAGAAATTAACTCTTAACACAGTATATTGGTGAGCATATAAATCAGTATAGTGTATCCATTATTGGAAAAAAATGTGTCTCTTCTCAAACAACAAAACAAAATATAACCAATTAAACAAACAAACAAAACCAAGAACTACTGTATGATCCAGTAGATCCAAAGCTTAGTCTAACTGAAACCAAATGGAATCGGTGGTTCGCTGAGCTAGTGCTATCTCCTGTGTTTCTTGGAGACTACTGAGAATAACTGAGGAGTAGAAACAACTAAGCATTTATGATAGCTGGATAAAGACAACATGCTGTGTAGAGAGACACAACAGAATCCTATTTAACTTAGAACAAAAGGACACTTTAACATTTGTAGCCCCAAGATGTGAAAGAAACCAGAAAAAAGAACAACTCACCAACAAAACAATGAAAATGGAACCAATGTGATGTCATGCTTAGACTCTGGAAAAATTGAATTCCTAGCACAGGTACATTTATCTCCTCCACATTGATATTACGTGTCCTTATTATTATAGGCTCAGATATTTATTTTATATTTTAGTATAACCAATCTTAACTTTATAGACTTCCTTGTTTAGATCATTACACCTTTGATGAAACAGATCTCCTCTGGTTCCCATCTCCCCTGTCATTCGAGTACTCTTATTGTTAGATAATTGATTTTGCCATCTTTCTTTATAAATAAAGTTTATTGAAACATAGTCATGTTAGTTTGGTTGCAAATTCTTTGTGGACACTTCTGCATTACAATCATAGACTTGAATTATTGTCCCAGGGACCCTCTGACCCTTAAGACCTACAATATTTGTTGCAGGATCCTTTACAGACTGTTTGATGACCCTTGATCTAGGCTGTTCTGTAGGTTTTCCCACACATTACTGGCTTTCAGAAGTTTTAAGTTTAAATTTATGTCATGTTTTTTAAAATTTATATCTTGATGTTAGCTCTAAAATGTAATCTTCATTGGTACCATCAGCAAGGCTCTTTGCAATACTTGTGATTTGTGGTGGCGTTGTTTGACTATGACTGACAGTTTCCTTGCCTGGGTACTGATTAGTTAGTTTTAAAGTGCCTTTTCTCTCAGCAGGTTTTCCTAATTGAAAGGGAAACACCCACATCAGGTCTACTGTGTCTTTATTTCTTTTACTGGCTCAGCCTTAAAATGCCCATATAATCATCACCTAAGCTCTTTAAATGGCTGTACACTTGAGAAATTACTTGCTGATAGCATTAGGTCTGCTCATTGGAAGCAGTTAGGTGCAAAACTTAATACGAAGTGAAAAACGGTGGCTAGAGTTTTGTGCAAGTCCATCAAACTTACGTCTTTGGTAAATTTAGTCAAATTAGAGCCAATGGTTCCAGAAGATGAAATGTGAGCACATGGACCCACTTCTCCTCAGTGCTCCCCAAGCCATATGCTGTGACCTGCAGGAGAGAATATAAATCATTACACTCCATAGTGGCTTAACATGTTCAAACATCTGGATTTAGATGTAAAGCTGGTTTCAACATGTTTTTCACACTGCAATATCATCATCTCACCAAATTAGTAAAATTGTCAATAGAGAGTGATTAGAAAAATGAGGTGATTTATTTTATGTAATAAATTTATTAAAGTCCCAATGAAGCTACATTAGTTTTATTAGTTCAAATTATAGTTCAGTTCTGTAGTAACACTGATAGGAGTGGTGTGGACAAGGCTAGTACTCACATGTTTTCTCTGCTGTGTTGAGACCAATATCCTATGCAACGCACAAAAAAAAGAAACAGGCTTTGACCCATGGTATAGCCTCATTCAGATTACAACACAACGGTGCTATACAAGACTGTTTTACCACAAGGATGCAGGTTACAATAATAGACTGAGAAAGTCACATTTTCCAGGCACATGATGTCAAGTCTTAGTTCTTTCATCTTGTGCTGCTGATTTTTCAATGAGTTTGTCACCTGCTCTCAGTTTGTACTCCCTTTAGCTATCAGAACTACTCCTTCCATTACTTGTCTGAGCCTGAACTCTTGAAGGTCACCATGACTTCCTAATTGTTGAATTCAGTTGTCTTTTCAGGCTGTGGTCTTCTTAATCCTTATGCAACATGAGATACCGGTGAGTGTATGTCTTATTTTACATAATATCTGATTCTTCGCCTTGAGACCTCATCACTTCACACCATTTTCTTTGGTGATTTTTCTCTACTTTGGTTACAGTTACATGTAGATGATGGTAAAATATAAATTTCCAGCCTCCTGGAATAATTTTCTCCCAAATGTCTTTATGCTTGTCTTGAGTTGTCTTCATTCCCATGTACCTTAATCTTACTATGTTTTTCTTTCTTTAATTTTTCCTGTTTCTCAAGGTCTTTATATTACTGATTGTGCTATTACCAAGGTTGTCTGGGATCTAACATTGGAATAATATATGATACAATATTTTTTCCTGTTTTCCATAGCCATTAAATTAACAAAATTTCAAGTTTCTTTCTTTTACAGTCTTTTTTTCTCTCTTCCCTGTCTTTTTTGTTTATGCTTTGTTTTCAGTATACCTCTTCCTTCCATTCTTCTTATTTCCCCGCCCTCCCTCTCCTCTTCCCAGCTCCATTCCTCCTCCATTTTCCTTCAGACAAGATGAGGCCTCCCAGGAATATCCACCTCATACCACATAATTAGATAAAATAAAGCTAGGCACAAACCCTAATTTCAAGGCTGGGTGATGCAACTCTGTAGGAGGAACTGGATCTCAAGAGCAAATGGAAGAGTCAGAGACACCCCACTCCCACTGTTAGAGGTCCCTCAAGCTAACAAATGTAACACACACACACACACACACACACACACACACACACACACACGGGACCTAGCTCAGACCCACCCAGCGTCCATGATTTCTGCTTCAGTGTCTGTGCATTCCTATGTGCCCTATGTAGTTGAAGTATGTGTGCCGTGTTCTCCTGGTATCTTTGACCCCCTTGGCTCCTACATTTCTTCCTCTTCTTATTCCACTGGGTTCCTTGAGGTCTAAGGGGAGAGTCCCAATGGACATCTTCAATATGGTCTACAGTAGTGGTTCTCAACCTGTGAGTCACAACTCCCCACAGAAGTCACATCAGATATCCCACATATCAGATATCTATATTATGATTCATAACAGTAGCAAAATTACAAAATAGTCACAAAATAATTTTATGGTTGGGGGTCCCCACAACATGAGGAACTATGAAGGGTGGCAGCATTAGAAACTTGAGAACCACTGGTCTATAGAAAGAAAAATAAGAACTTTGAGCTCAAAAGACTTCTGCTGACATCACATAAATCACTTTTTTGTCCAACGCTTGTTTTCTCGCTCGCCTATAAAAGTTAAGAGTATATATGCAATTATCTTTACAATGGTGTTGGGCAAATCAAATAAATAGAAATATTTTAAATTTCAAGGCATAGCATCTGGCACCCAGTAATTGTTTTGAATCTGATCTTCCAAAGCCAGCTTGAAAGGACAAATTGTTTCTTTCCCATATTTAATGTCTCTATAGTAGATTGCCCCTGTGTTATCTTCCCCCTTCCCTTCTGTTAGTCCTTATGTAAATCCTGTGCTACAGAGAGAGTACTTTCTGTGTGGCATGACTGTTGGCTGTCACAGTTTTCACCTGGTGATATGAACTCCAAATGTTATTACTCCTCAACATTTCTCTCATCCTCAGTCAAGCTCAAACACTTCTCTTGTGTGTATTTGGATCAATAATTATATATAGATAATTATAATTTCAGCCTCAACTAGAACTGTATACCTGATCTGACTTGCCTTTTTGGCTAAATTAAAGAGAACTAAAAACTTCTTTGATAAGGATGAGTTACAGGGTTAGTGTTGCTTTATTGTCCTTTGGTGTTCAGAAGTTGCCACAACAACCACACTATTGGGTAGGCTGCATCTTTTGAACTGGTGTACTCTTACTGTAGTACAGAATTGTAACTGGCTTACCTGAACCTGCCTTTAAACAGTACATGACTATCAATGGAGAAGGATGGAAATGCCAGGCACACATTCTCATATAATCATAAGATTGTTGGGAGAATTACTTTCAGAAGTCTGAGCTCTCATTCAACACTTTGTGTGGAAAAAATGATTTGGGGTGTAGGCCTCCCTAATAGTTTGGAGCTAGATGAAGGTTGATATGTGTTTTTAGGGAGTTCCTGCCACGGTGTGATGATTATTTACAGGCTGCTTCATGCCCTTCCTAGGAAAGGCTTTCCCAGGCAGATGGAACTGGCCAAAACAGTGTGAAGAGTCTTCTCTTATCTCTTCTAAATTTAGAATTTTCCTCTAGGCTAAATACAAACTAGATGATGCTTCATAGGTAGGTATATTACAACAATAGTGGGAAAATATCATTCAAAACTTTAATTAATTTGGCAAAACAAAAATTTTCAAAAAGATCTGCAGGAAAATGTCTGGATGACAGTGTGTTTATCGTCCTTTGTCTCCATAACTTTCTCTGTTCTATTTGGCTCTGATGAAATATACTCAATTAAATTCTGACTTTATCTGTAGCATCAGGATAAAGATGCTGCCGATGTTCAGCACAGTTAATCTTGTGTGCATTGTAGTACCTGCAATGGAGCCCTCGGCAAGAATACTTTGGGAAGCAAGGGCTGATGGGAGCATGTTCCTGTTGTATAATAAATAAACTACTGTCCCCAATGGAAGGAAAAGGTCACCGTGCTGTGCATCACTCCTTCTGCGAGAGGAGGCTCTGACCACTAATGACACTTGTGCTTCTCATTATGACAGATGTGTTAACCACATCTCGCTGGCTGTGCTCCAACCCCAGCCATGGCTGCCTCTGCTTCTGCAGCCACTCTCATCTTCACCTCAGTTGGCTGCAGAATTCTTCACTTCCTGTCCTAAACTTTTGTGAGGTGTCATGGCTGTTAAACAGCTGCCATGTTGCAGGCCAGATGTGGCTGCATTTTAGTGTGCATGAAATGTTCCATCTATAAAGTAGTAGATAGTTTAAAAAAATCTGTTTTGAAGGTTCATAAAACACTTAGGATTCCTTAAGATAAGAGGCTATTTGTACATTCTTAAATCGTGTGTGAAAAATGTGCTACAGTATAGAATACAAATGGTGGCGGTGCTCTGCTTCCTTCATTCTCCTGTTTATAAATTTAGGTTCACAGCTTCTTTGAGGGGGACAAGTGGATATAATCCTGTGGGACTTTCAAAAATCTATAACAAGGGTTCTAATCAAAGGCTGTTAAAATGTTGCATTGAGTTTAGAGTGGGAAGGGTCTGTTTGAAGTATGGACATCATTTAGGAGCAGGAAACAAAAGGAATGTATAAGCACACACTTAAGTTGTTAAAAAAAAATACCCTGTGTTTTGAAGGTATCATTTATATACAGTGAAATAAGAAGATCTCATGTGGGGAGGCTGAGCAGTCTGTCATGTTCCAGCCCTATTAGCACTAGCACCTCACCTCCCAGTCCTTCTCATTTGTGCCCACTTCCAATTAAATTAGACTATCCTAAAGGTTTGTGTAAGCATAGTCGTGTAGTCTTACTGTATGTGCCTGGCTTCCTCCACTCA
The DNA here is from genome assembly GCA_902729485.2 of Mus minutoides. Taxonomy (NCBI): domain Eukaryota; kingdom Metazoa; phylum Chordata; class Mammalia; order Rodentia; family Muridae; genus Mus; species Mus minutoides. The sequence goes on along the minus strand of LR749591.1, from coordinate 1,998,752 downwards.
GAGTAGTGATTGATTTGGGGCTTATCTACATTGTTATTTATTGCTGAGCGCTATTCTAATACATGAATAAAACACAGTATTTAAAATAATCCACAATCTTGATGGACATATGAATTACTTAGGGTTTGCTGTGATGAGTAGAGCTCCTGTGATCCTTCCTAAGAGTTTTGGTTTTGTTTGTAGACAGAAGTTTCCAATCACTTTTAATGGATTTAAATGATGTGCTGCTGGCCTAAGAGTGTTGTAATGACTGACACCTGTAGCAGGTTGCATGCGCTCTGATAGTCAGCTAGCCTCCCATGGGCACACATTTCTGCAGGTTAATCAGCATCCCTACCTAGGCTCAGCTATACTTATTCGTAAGCATTCTGTGTCAGTGCATTGATAATTGTACACAAGCAGTTCAGTTAAATAGCATGAAAACCATGAATACTGTTTAGTTGCCAAGTTTAATGTTTTGGTTCAGAAATCATGGAACTGTTTTTTCCAAAGTAGCTCTCTCAGTTTCCATTCTTCCATGGTCTGCGGGTTCTGATTGCTCCACACCCCCTCCAACATTAATTCTTTCTACATCAGAAGTCCAGTGCATATGTAATGGACTCTCATTGTGTATTTCTGCTTTTTGTTTTAAAGTAATTTTGGATTTACCAAAAAGTTATTCATTCCCATCACATAGTTTCACCTAATGTTAACATTTGATCAAAATCAACCAATTAACTTTATTACAGTGCTTCTAACCAGTGTACAGATTTTATTAGCGTTTTCATACTTTTATTCTTTTGTTGTTTGAAAATCTAGTCCAGCACTGCATCTTACACTTGAATTCATTATAGTTGCACTTTCCTGGTGACTGGTGATGATTATCTCTTCATAGTTCCTATTTGTAAGTCACCTTACATATAACATAATATTCTCATTAGCATATAAACTCAAAAAAATTTTTTTTGGTTTTTTGAGACAGGGTTTCTCTGTATAGCCCTGGCTGTCCTGGAACTCACTTTGTAGAACAGGCTGGCCTCGAATTCAGAAATCCACCTGCCTCTGCCTCCCGAGTGCTGGGATTAAAGGCATGCGCCACCATGCCCGCCTCATAAACTCAAATATTTAAAGCTAATCTAAAAAATATGACTTTTGAGCTCAGTGATTTCTTGGTCTCTAGGATTCAAATCACGGTTTTAAAAATGTCCCACAAAGCTATGTGGTTGGTCCTTACCTCCTCCTCCAGCCTCGCCGGTACCCCACTCTGACCTGGCTCTTACTGCTCTTTAGTTATTTTCAGTGGCCTCATTTTACTGTTTTGAAAAGATGGAGTTTGAGTTTATATAGTTTCTCATTAGCTCTTCTTGGTCTTGAAATTTCTTCATGAGATTCTGGTGTGGCTGTGTTCTAATTCCTTCTCTGCCAGTGTGTTAAAAATGATTGTTCTGGTCATGTGTGCAAAATACCAGTCTTCATTCTGACCTCAGCACTTTCTCTTCTCGAGACTATTTCTCTCCACATTTTTATTTAGGTGTTTGTCCATTAATTCTATATTACTCCCCATTTGAATGTAAGGTAATTAATTTGTTGTTATATCCTTGGAGGCGTTGTGTTATAGAGAGCCACTGAATTATTGAATAAATTAGATGACATGAATATGGACAGTCATTTGAAAGGAGAGGCTAGGGGTTGTTATTCCCTATAGGTGTGCTGGTTAGATTATGACAATTTGCCACATGTTAGTGTCACCTGGGGAAAGGGAACCTTACCTGAGAAATGCCTACAGTCAAGTCTGTGGGAATTATTTCCTTGATTAATTGTAACTATGAGAGCATCCAAGCTCACTATGGTCAGTGCCATTCCTGGACAGGTACAATTTAATAAAAGAAACTGAACAAGCCAGGAACAAGCAGTCAGCAAGCACACTTCTTCATGGCTCTGCTTCAGTATATGTCTCCAGATTTCTTCCTTGAGTTCCTGCCTTGGCTTCCCTCAGTGATGGGAGTGTTAACTGTAAGGCATATAAACCTGTCTTCCACAAGTTAGTTTTTAACAGTATATTATCAAATCCATTGGGGGGGGGGCTAGAACATCAGGGAAATGGTATGAAAGAAAAATGTGGGTAAGAACAAATGTACTCAATTAGAGAGGAAGTGGATAGAGCAATGTGATTGGGTTGTGGGGTTTGAGACAGGACATCATCAGAAATGAATTGGAAAATAGTATATCATAAGAATTTCTGAGTAATGAACCACATATTTTGTACATGTAGTGATTGAGAAGTTATTGCAGAAGAGTAAAGCTTCCTTTTTTGAAGTGTATCTTAGTAGATTTTAATCTTTATTTTTGAGATGATAGAAGCAGTTGACATTGTTGAAGCTACTAATATGATGTATGTAGCTTCATGTAAGAGCTTTTATAATAGAATGAAAATAAGTCTTAGAATATTATGAATGATGTAAACTTAGCTAGCAAAATGTTCTCAAGTGTTAGCCTTTCAGGAAGTGTTCTCCATGGCTTCCTAGAAATTGGAAACATTCAAATTATAATATCCCTTTTTATTCTAGATTATTATCAGTTGGATTTCTTACTTTTTGAAAGCTTTTGACATTTCTGCTGTTGGTGTTTAAATATTCTTTTGGAAAATAGGAAGGATTCTTGAAAGATTGCATCAGTAAGAAAGGACCTCCTCCTCCTCCTCTTCCTCCTCCTCCTCCTCCTCCTCCTCCTCCTCCTCCTCCTGTGTTAGGCTTCTTTTCTTATGAAATGTTATAGTGAAGTAGGTGCACTCTATGAAGTTGTGAACACGACGTCATTAATCCTCCGAGAGAAAATGAGCTATATTTTTGTGAACTTTAAATCACATTCTTTTTTTTTTTTTTTTTCGAGACATGATTTCTCTGTATAGCTCTGGCTGTCCTGGAACTCACTTTGTAGACCAGGCTGGCCTCGAACTCAGAAATCTGCCTGCCTCTGCCTCCTGAGTGCTGGGATTAAAGGCGTGAGCCACCACGCCTGGCTTAAATCACATTCTTATCAATAAATTTATACTTAACTCGCTTCATATATGTTTATATTTAATCACATATTATTTAATATATTAATGCATCAAATTTAATTATATAATCAACCATATACCTTATTTCCTTATAATAAATAGTTGCTGAGAGTAGTGTAATATTTTCCCAAACCTTGAGTGCTATATATAATGTGACTATAATTTATTTTGATTTTATATCATAAGAATTGTGTCTTAGCACAATGTTGATTAATACAGTTTATAATATTATCTGCTGATCACATAAATATACCTTTTCCCCCAGACATTTCATAGGTTCATCATGTACTATGGAAATTATTCTAGCATATTCAGGTATAGTTCACAAAGAGTTTTCCTTTTTTTTTTTGAATGTGTATTATTAGCTGCTTACTATGTTACTACTGCCAAGGAGATGCCAGCTAATGTCTAGAGGAAATTTATCTAACAGCTGTATTTTCTCCATGAGACTCATTATGGCCTCCTGGAACTTAAGAACCCCAGAAAACAAATCAGAACTGCGCTTAGGATCCATTTGAAACATCAAAGTCATCGAGGAGCACAAACATGTGGAAGATGTGAAACTAAATAGGCCATGAACAGGACAATTGCTTACATTCTGATGATCCCAGTTTAACCTCAGGTAGGAGCTATATGTTAGGTGACTTCACATTTTTTAACCATTGTGAAAATATCATAAAATTGCCAAGAATACACTAGAATTACATACACATGTATTGACTTTGGCATTAAAAGTAAACTTTAGCAAGGAACCAAATTTGAAAAAAAAATAGATTTAAGGAGAGAAGTATCAACAATCCTTGGATTTACTACAAACCACAGCCTTTTCTACCTTGCAATGTTCAAGCCTTTTATGATACTTTCAATGAATTGGGAATAATAAAACAACATCTTAAAGTTGTCATGTGTTTTATTACTACACTTTTCTCAGAGTATCTCTGTAAAGAAAACTTTTGGATTAACTTACGGAATCTGAAGTTACTAAAGTGATTATTTTCAAAAATAGAAGAAGCTACTGATTAATAAAAATGCAACTGTGTAAAAGTAGCAGTGAATATCAGGTACTTTTACCACATCTTGGATTTATACTATTCCCCACCCCATTTTTAAGGTTTGCTGATGAAGGGTGATTTCTTTGAGATGATCATTTTTCATATGCCCACTCCAGGGTACACATTTATTTAACAAATGTTCATCTAAAATATTATTTTAAAAATTTGCAAATCAAGTCTGAAGTTCTGGTTAAAACCTCAGACTAAAGGCTAGGAAGATGGCCGCATTGCTTCAGTATCTGACACACAGTCATGAGATGAGGACTTGTTTTTAGCTCTCCAGAACCCACATTTAAGCTGGGCATGGCAGATCTATCTATAGTACTAATGCTGGGAGTTGAAGACAGGCAGATCCTTGTGATTCACTGGCTGGCCAGCCTAGTCAAATTGATGAACTTCATGATTAGTGAGAGATCCTGTATCAGAAACATAGAGTGGGTGGAGAGCATTAAATTTCAATGTTTGGGCACAGATATGCATATACAAATGTATATGCATATGGAAGCACAGCCACGTACATGGCATACATACAACCAAATCAAACCAAACCAAACCAAGTCAAACCAAACCAAACCAAACCAAGCCATACCAATTCTAACCAAATCAAACCAAACCAAACCTCAACTTGATTCAGAGTTGCATTACTAGCTATGTGGTTTTAGACGCGATCTTTGTGACATGAGTTCTACTTCTCTATATGAAAAACTGATGAAATGATAGCATATTACATATGGTATAAATATATAAGGGCTGGAGAGATGGCTCAGTACTTAAGAGCACTGACTGCTCTTCCTAATGTCCTGAGTTCAAATCTGGACAACCACATGGTAGCTCGCAACCATCCATAATGAGATCTGAAGCCCTCTTCTGCTGTGTCTGAAGATAGCTACAGTGTACTTAAATATAATAATAAATAAATCTTTAAAAATATATAAACATATGTATAACTATATAAAATATACAAAATATGTGGATACTATATTTTATTCATCATATAGTTGATATATAATTCCTATAATAAAAATTTAGGTTGTAAAAAGTTAATTTGCACAAATATCACAATACCAAGTAAACATAAGCATCTTTTTTTTTAAAGATTTATTTAATTTTTACTTATATGAGTACACTGCAACTGTCTTCAGACACACACCAGAAGAGGGCATCAGATTCTATTACAGATGGTTGTGAGCCACCATGTAGTTGCTAGGAATTGACCTCAGAACCTCTGGAAGAGCAGTCAGTACTCTTAACCACTGAGCACTCTCTCCAGCCCAAACATAAGCATCTTATACAAAGTATCTATTATTATAATGATGATGTTCTTTTAAAGGAGAATATAATAATTCTCTACTGCAGACTTTTTATTTATAATATTTTTGTTCCTTTGAACTTTATTATGAAGATCTTTTCTCTAGTTTTATTTGAAAAGTGTGAGTCATATAACTGGAACATGTTTCAGAACAGATTCACTTGCCCAAGGCCACATAAAAGAACAAATCACAAACATAAATACTTTAAAAAAAGCCGGGCATAGTGGCGCACGCCTTTAATCCCATCACTCGGGAGGCAGAGGCAGGCGGATTTCTGAGTTCAAGGCCAGCGTGGTCTACAGAGTGAGTTCCAGGACAGCCAGGGCTATACAGAGAAACCCTGTCTCGAAAAACCAAAAAAAAAAAAAAAAAAAAAATTTAATTTACTTTACATCCTGACTGAAGTTTATTCTCTCTCCTTTCCTCTCAGTTCTTCCCCCCTTCCCAGTTCCCCATCCACTCCTCCTCCCCTTCTCTTCAGAAAAATGGATGGCCTTCCATGGATATTATCAGTCCTTGTCATATCAAGTTGCAGTGAAACTAGGCACATCTTCTATTGAGGCTAGACGGGGCAGCTCAATAGGGGTAAGGGGTCTTAAAGACAGACAACAGAGTTTGAGATAGCCTATGTTCCTGCTGTTAGGAGTCCCATATGATGACTAAGCTACATAACTGTACATATGTGCAGAGGGCTAGGGCAGTCCCATGCAGGCTCCTCGGTTGGCAGTTCAATCTTTGTGGGCCTCTATAAGACCAGAGTAGTTGACTGTGTAGGTTTTCTTGTTATGTCCTTGACCTCTCTGGCTCCTACAATCCTTCCTTCCCCTCTTCCACAGGATTTATTTGTTTTACAACTAAATTTTAGAAAAGTAATATGACTTATTTTCAGATTCTACTACCATTAAACCTGAGTTACTTGTTCCTTTTAGGAATTTATAATGAATCTTGTTTTGCTATTCTTACATTATTAATTACAGGATAATGTAGTAAGTCACTTGACATGACACATGGACAGGAATATGTTTGTTGTTATTTTGGTTTTTGGTTTATATTACCGAATACGTTGATAAATTCAGAGAAAAGAAAACATAACTAGAAGTTTAAAAATGGAAAGGTGAATTTATCTGCATTAGTTAAGCGTGACATTGGAATTACTCCAAAGGCAGTGAGCCCCTTGAACAAAGCAATACGGACGCTTTACTCAAGAAGAATAGATGTATTAATATAAGAAAGCGTTTTGGTGGCAGGAACATTACTGACTATGCTCAATTTTAAGGCAGTACTTTAAGAAGGAAAGAGAATAGACAATCTCTGGATTAGCTTGTGCTCATAAAGTAAGTTTCTAAAAAGCAAAATTGGCATACAGGAACATTCAGATAAAAGATGGTGGGCAGTGACACTTATGCAGAATAGTTTTAGTTGAAACAAAATCAAAAGACATTTGTGTGCTTGAGGAGATCATGGACCCTTGAGGAAGTACAGCCCCTGGGTAAAGGCTTAGAGGGTTTACAGCCTCATCAGTTAGCTCTCTGCTTTGTGTTTGCCATTCAAATGTGGTCTCTCAGCATCCTGCTCCAGCTTCCCTCCCACTGCTATGACTTCACACTATTATGAGTTCTTCATCTAGAACCAGGATCCAAAATAAACTCTTTCTTCCTTAATTTGACTCTGGTAATGGTATTTTATTATAGCAACAGTAGGCCAACTGATAAAAGAGCCTCGCATAAGCTAGGTAGAAAGAACTCTGTAATTTCAGCTCTTGATTTTGTGAGAAACAATCTCACTATGGACTTCAGGCCGTTCTTGAACTCACTATGTGGCCCAGGTTATGTTTGAAACTAATTCTTCTTCCACAGCTTTGCAGTGCTTGGATTTCATGTATGTGCCTCATACAGATTTCATGTTGCAAACCAGCTTTCTCAGTCTCAATATTATTTCCATTTAATCCACACATTGTTAGGTATTGCTCTAGGTTGACAGAGGGAAGGCCACAAAGGTATATAATACACACACTTCCTCTTCAAGGACCTCTTGCTTTATTACAATCAGACAAATAGTATGTTAATTTTCAATGTTTGCTATAATAAATTATCACAGACATGTTATATAATAATAGAAAGGTAATATCTCATAATTCTGGAGGCAAGAAATCTGAAGTCAAGGTATCAACAGGCTTTATTACAAGGCTCCAGAGAAAATTCACATTGTTCCCTTTCATAGCTTCTGGTGATACATAGTGTCCCTTAGCTTGTTGGCTACATTATTACTCTAATCTTTACTTCTCTGGTCACAGTGTTTCCTCCTGTTCTATTTTTTTTTCTCCTTTGTGTCTATTATAAATTCTTTTGTCATTGGATTAAGGGGCTATTCTTGGATGATCTCATTGCAAATTCTTCATGCAATTATCTTTATAAGAACCTGTGACCCACCTTTTTCTTCAAATAATGTAACATCCACAGGTTTCATGGATTTAATTTGGATATTCTGAGTGCCCATATTTTTAGCTTAGCATAGGTGGGAACAGCTATCAAGTCTACTTCCATACATATCCTTTATTCAGGTTTGAGGAATGAGTTTATTGCCAAGAGCAAACAAGAAGATGACAGTATGTACAAAACAGGTCAGTTACACATAGCAATTGTCTTTTTAAAGTATGTTAAAATTCAAATATTTTCCAAGATACTTGTGTTAAATTTTTATTAGAACACTTAATAAGCAGCTCCCATCTATACCCCAAGAAGATAATAGAATACAGGCTTTGAATCCTCTGGTCTTTGTTGCTACTATTTTTTGTTTGTTTGTTTTGTTTTTTGTTTTGTTTTTCGAGACAGGGTTTCTCTGGGTTTCCCTGGATGTCCTGGAACTCACTCTGTAGACCAGGCTGGCCTCGAACTCAGAAATCTGACTGCCTCTGCCTCTGGAGTGCTAGGATTTAAGGCGTACACCACCACGCCCGGCCTTTGTTGCTACTATTAACTAGGTATATCACCTTAAGTAAGACTAGCGTATAAAATAGGAATTATAGTAGTGTTTATTGTGTTTGTTGAATGGATTAAATGAACTAATACATACAAAGTGATTAGAACGGGGATTAGCGCATAGTAAGCACTTAATATGGTTAACTCGTATTCTAGTTCAGCTATAACTGTCAATGTGACACAGCCTAGAGTCATCTAAGATGAATTGCCTAGATTAAAGGGGCCTCTGAGCATGTCTTGAGGGGTGCTATCTGTTGTTGTTGTTGTTGAAAATAGATTCTTACAATATGCATTGGGACCACAGTTTCCCTCCTCCCCCCCCACTCCTCTAAGCTCTCCCTACCTCTCTCCTTCCCCAGAACCACTCCCCTCCATTTCCCTTCAGAAAAGAGAAAGCCTTCGAGATACAATAACCGAATGTGAGAAAACAAGATACAGTAAAATAAGGCAACAGCCCTCATATGGAAACTGGACAAGGCAACCCAATAGGGGGAAAAGAGTCTCTGGAGCAGGCAAGAGTCAGAGACACACCCACTCTCACTGCTAAGACCCTCACAAAACCACCAAGCAGGCATTCATAATTGTCTTAATTCTTAAGTTAAATAAAGCCCACCCATTGTGGGCAGTGCCCTCCCTAAAAATAAAGCTAGCTGGAGACAGCCAGAGTTCCACTATCTCTTCAGGGATTTCATAGCCTGTATTTATTGTCTTTCCAGAGGTATTGATAGGAGCTGCAAATTAAATGTTCTTACAGAAATTTAGTGTGGGGGGCTTGTAGGAGATATTTGAAGTAAAAAACAAAGTATTTTTAAAATAGTCAAAAGAAAAATAGAAATGCAAGATTTGTAATGACAATTGTTTCACTATCAACACAATATTTTAAGATAAATGCATTGACTTCTAAAGTTGAATCACTGTGCCTAACATATAATTTAAAAATTTAGTCTTTTTATGTGATTACAAGGTATATATTTTTCCATAAAGAATTTACTGAATTTTAAAATCTTAAAATAAGGTAATTAATAATAAAACTATTCGGTATTATAAATTATTCTTTTTGTTCATCAATATTTTCTTTGTTGTTTATGCATGTGATGGTAAGAATATAGAGTAGGATATGAATTTATACAGTGTTTAAAAATAGAAATGGTTTCATTTTTCTGTTTTATACATTGTAGGCATTTTAGAAGAAAAGAGACTAGTAGAAAAGGAAATAAATAAAAATGACCTACATCGTAGCCAGGCATGGTGATGCATGCCTTTAGTCCTTGCAATTGGGAAGCAGAGGCAGGTGGATTTGAGCTTGTCAGTCTCCAGAGAGTTCTACAACAGCCAGTGTTACACAGAGAAACATCAAGGGAAACAAAACCAACAAAATCAACAAGCAACCCAAACCACCCAAATAGAGTTCTGGAAATTTTCAATGAAAATCTTTGGCCTTTTTTTTTTTTTCTGTGACAAAATGTTATATTTTTTTCTTAGAAATTGTTCACAATTATTAGAGGAAAATTAAGTTATCTTTTGTTGTATGATGTGACTGATCTCAGATCTGCTGACTAAGAGAACTGTTTCCATGCCCAGGGCATTGAAAAGGTTCTGGTCCCGGCATTGTGCTGTGAGGGCAGTGCGTTCACTCTGCCTGGGTATTCACCATCAGAGACAACGTGTCTGAGAGGAGGACTGCCTGGGATTCTTCTTGGATGCTGGTGCAGTAGATTGGAAGGATGGTCTGAGGTCTGTGGGTCAGTTTGGAGCTGCTTCTTGAACTTTAGCTATCAATAAAAGATGTTTTTACTTTGGTTCTTGTGGTGTTCATCAAGATAGAAGTTTTTTTTTTTTTAATTTCAGGTAATAGGTATATAGTTTAAATACAGAAAATTACAAACATTGACATTTTGCATTACTGTTGTGTTGGGCCTTTCTTAGCAAGAGCTGCTGTAGAATCTGGTTAATAGGAAGTACAATAAGTCTTACATTTATAGTTCAATAATGTTTTTATTATCATTCCTCCTGAGCTGTAAAAATTTTGAGGAAAATCTATTGTATAGTAGAAACCATTGCTGTCTATAGATGTAAAAGTCACAGTTTTTGTTGTTGCTTAGTACAATCTAGAAGAACATATAAACAGCATGGTGATACTGTTACACATCTCAAGAATCTGTGTATTAAATTACTTAATGTAAATGTCTGATAATCTGTATCAAATATGTATCAGAAGTATTTTTAAATTTCTAAAACCATGATCACCACCTCCAAAAAAACCCAATCCCCAACAACAACAACAACGACAACAACAACGACAACAACAACGACAACAACAACGACAACAACAACCACCCTCCAAAAAGCATGTGTGCTTTGTAGGACCAAGCAGCATCCACGTGAGACTACATTTGTGTGAACTAAAATGTATTCTGCATTGCTGATTTGATGTGGAACTTGAAATAATAATAATAATAATAATTAGCATATAGTGTATAGTCTTCTATTTTAGGATGGAGAATTAAGGGAGTTGCTTAAGTTAAGTAAGAGAAGAAAGAAAGGAAGAATATTAGCAGGGCTGTTTTTATTTCTTGTAAAAACAACCTAATAATAAAATGTTGAAAAAATAACCCAATGACAAAGAATAATATATGAAAAAGAAATGTCCACGTATATGTACTCCCTATATAATAGTACAACAAATCAATGCACCTATATATGAAATTCAATTTTTAAATAGGGAATAGATGGAAAGGGAAGTGAATATTTGGGTGAATGAAGAGCTCTAAAGGAGGCTTCCCAAAAAAATGTGTTAAGAGCATAATCCATATAGGAAACTGATAACTGAAATTAAAGGATCTTATTCCATTGACTCTTGAACCACAAATAAAGGTTATTGATAGGAGCAGAAAATATACCCATGAGGAAACTCGAAAGCTGAGATGCACATGTCCAGAATTTTTAGTCATTTTGAAAACACAAACTATAAAAACACTGACATACTAGTTTCTACTACTTTGACTTGGACTGTCAAAGTTAGGAAATGTGTTCAGTTGTGATGTTAAAAACTATAAGTGTGGGACAAGTAGTAGGGAACAGGGAATAAAGTAAGGAGCCGTGCACACTTTCTGAGCTCACACACTGAGAGAACAAAGGAAGAATGTCCTTATTCATTGACTCAGAAGTCTACTCATGCTTCGACCCTCATGGAAATTCTCTTCCAGGTCTGTAAATGGACACACATAAGGCTGTTTTTACAGTGCTATTTATGCTGGGGGTAAATGTTGAAGCAATCTGTGTCTGGGGTTACCAGGGGGATGCACAGATAAAATGTAGTGATTAACAAACAAACAAGCAAAAACAAAAAACAAAAAACAAATGAAACCAAAGTGAATAATACACACACACACACACACACACACACACACACACACAAATACAACACCAGTACAAGAAGGGAGGGATTTGCCAGGTAGCATGATAATGTTATGAATTGAGTATAACCAAATTAATCCTTGCATTTGAGATCATAAGCATAGCAGCAACAAGACACATTGTTAATATTCAATTGTTAATTAATAATACATTGTTAATATACAATTGCTCTACAAATTTTAAGTTTGAAACAACTTATTTGTTCTTTCTAGTCTTTGTAACTTTTTCATGTTTTGCTTAGTAATAAGTGTTAAACAAAATTTTGTTAATTAAATTACTATGAATACAATTTTTGTAAAGGAATTTTGTATTCCTTCTTTCTAGTTGCTGCTGTTATATCTTAAACTGCTGATCATGTCTGCCCACTGTCATCTCAGTGAGACACAGGCTCACTTCTAAAGTACCCATTTGGTTGCTTCTAGGACTAATACTTCAATTTATGTCTTTAGAGGAAATCTATCCTTAAAATTTAACAGATGCAGAGTTTGGCATCTGCCTACATCTTTCTTTGCCTTGTCTCTTTCTCAAGCACCCTGAGTTTTGTGCCTTAGGGAACTTTTTTCATTTCACAAATATGACATTGTTTGACGACTTTGTGCCTTTCCACATCTATCTGGTAATAATGCCTTTCATTTGCAGACTTACAGGAGTGGTTTTAGACACTTGATACAACGAATGGAACTTATTTTTCACTGTTGTTTGTGAGCAGCTCTGTCCTAGAGTGCTAAAGGAAAAGAGCTCACTACTCTACCTTGGTCAGTGTGGCCCCAGTCACTCACTCTAAGCAGTACTACTGAATGATTATTTTCAACAGCTTCAGGCTTTGCTTCCACTTGAGCAGGAAAAGTTTCCATAATTACACAATGTCAGAGTTTCAAGCGACCTTTGAAGTTACTTTAGTGCAAACTTCTAGGGCAATGATTAGTGAATGATAGAGCATGTGACTGGCTTGGTGTCACAGTACTACTACTTAATGTTGCTCTACAGGAACCGAAGCCAAGACCCAATGTGGACTATTAACAGCTAAGAAGAGAAACCAAGAAACAATAAGAAGAAAGGGTCAAACCACAAACTCCATTTGCTATGTGGTTGAACTTGCTCTTTCCTTACAGTTTAAAAGTTTGGGCAAAAATAGCATTGGGTTTCAGACAGAAGCCGCCATTTGTTTACCTGAGTAACAGTTAGCTATGAACCTTTCCTTTCTAATCCTAAAGAACAGGTAGGTGTGAATAAAGAAAGGTTGTTAGAGGAAAATCCATGCATCACTAAGACTTGCATTACATAAACTGGGGCTTGCAGAGTTTTGCGGCAGCCTGGATAAATATTCTTTGGTGAATAAGAATGAGTATTACATTCCTCTGGAGATGTTTATTGCATGATGAATAAGAAGATCAGACATGGGTTTCTTTGGAATATCATATTTTTCCCTGTTTTAAAATTACAGATATGCATTTAATTTCTAGTAATGTAGATTGAGCAGCCTTTGATTTATGTGATAGTTAGCTAAATGTTTCTGTAATAGTAACTTTCAGAATTTAGGAAAAGCAATGGTCAGAAATCCAACTAATGCTGCCATGGATATCCACATAGTACTAATCACCAAAAAACAGACTAGGCATATACTTTGGGTGTCATAAAAAACTGAGAAAACAGATTTTTAAGAATGTTATTTTTTAAAAATGGTATTAAAATGTCAAGTATGGGAAAATGAGAAATATTTTGTGTTTCCTTATACTAATTGTTGCAGATTGGTGAGGTAGTGTTGTTTACTTGATTATGTGACGGGTGATGTGGGAGGAGGGCACAGTCTGCATTTATTATTCCTATAAAAGCCCAAGTGTCATTAATCGGAACGATTTATAATTTAAGCCAGGAATGAACCCTGCATATGTCAGACTTTCCCCCCGTGTTTCCCAAGGCCTCAGATTTCAATCTTGCCTGGGTCAGTATTTGTTTCTTCTAGCCTCTGGTCAATTTGGAAAGACACCCACCATAATTGGGTTGTTTCTAAACTCTCCCAAGTTAAAATCTTGCAAGGCATCTGTCCATAACAAGTGGCAGTTGGGGGTCACTAGCTGTTACTCAGCTGAATCGTCCAAGTATTCACTTTATTTGTCTTGCCAGTCCATTATTTAAGTTGTATTTCCCTAAACTCAGCTGAGACCAAGTTTAAGGCTTGACCACATGTGAAGTCTGACATTTTAAAGGTCAGCTGGTTTGAATTATTTGTATGTAAGAGTCAACAGATTTATTTTTTATTTTTAAATAGGGAACCGTCTATTGTTTTTCCACTTGAAAACTTAAACAAAACATACAAATATCTCACAAGCTTTCCTCAGACTTTCTCAGAAAGAGTTTATATTTGTATTGAGATAAATCTCACACAGTTTGGAGACAGTTCACATTTCAATAGTTGAAGGATTGGATGGAAGTAAACCTGTGGGTGGNTTATTTTTTATTTTTAAATAGGGAACCGTCTATTGTTTTTCCACTTGAAAACTTAAACAAAACATACAAATATCTCACAAGCTTTCCTCAGACTTTCTCAGAAAGAGTTTATATTTGTATTGAGATAAATCTCACACAGTTTGGAGACAGTTCACATTTCAATAGTTGAAGGATTGGATGGAAGTAAACCTGTGGGTGGAAGGCTTTCCACGGGCTTAAGTGCCAAGGCCAAAGCAGCTGTACTGTTCCTGTGGCATTAACACCCTGAAGTCCCCTAAACACCAGCACACAACCACATCTAGTGTACAGTTTATGTGGGGCTGATATCATAGCATTATGGTATGCCGCTTCGGGAATTTTCTGTTGCTTCTGAGCTTATGCCCAGGGATATCACTATCACCTTAATTTTCTAAGCTTAAGCCCCCATGGAAAGTGGCAGCTACATGCTCAAAAGAGAACTAGTTGAAGCCTACTGTTTTCTCTCATCTGCTTAACCCTCTCCATCTTGCTCACATGTGGAAGACAATCTTCCCAGAGTACCAAGTAGACAGTATCCTTCTTGCATGAAGCCTTAGTTAATTAACTGATTAATTAGTTAATTTTTGTGTGTCTGTGTGCATGTTTCCACATGTGCATGCAGAGGAACTGAATGCAGGTCCTCTGGAAGACAGTTAAATTCCCTTCTTAATTTTTTTTTTATTTGATTTTTATTATTTATTTATATTCCAAATGTTGCCCCCCTTCCTGGTCCTCCTTCTCGAGTTCTTCACCCACCCTCCTTCCCCCAGCTCTGAGAGGGTACTCCCCTACCCACCCCACCCCCACCTCACCCTGCTAGTATCTTCTTTCCCCATGGGCATCAAGTATCTACAGGATTCGGTTAATCCTCTCCCACTGAAGCCAGACAAGGCAGTCTTCTCCTACATATATGCTGGGGCTAATAAACCAGCCCATGTACACTCTTTAGTTGGTGGCTTAGTCTTGAGGAGCTTTGAGAGGTCAGGGTTAGTTGACACTGTTGGTCTTCCTTTGGGATTGCAGTCCCCCTCAGCTCCTTCAGTCCTTCCCCTAACTCTTCTATAGGGATCCTCAACCTTAATCTAATGCTTAGCTGTGACTATCTGCATCTGTCTCAGTCAGGTGCTGGTAGAGCCTCTCAGAGGACAATGCTAGGCTCCTGCCTGCAAGTACAACATGTCATCAGTAATAGTGTCATGGTTTGGCACTTGCATATGGGATGGATCCCAAGTTGGGTTGGTTACTGGGTGGCCTTTGTTTCAGTCTCTGCTCCATTTTTGTTCCTGCATTTTCTTTAGATAGGAAGAATTCTGGGTCTCAAGAAAGAAACCAAAGAAGACCTCAGAAGATGAAAAGATCTTCCATGCCTATGGATAGATAGGATTACTATAGTGAAAATGGCCACCTTACCAAAGCAATCTACAGATTTAATGCAATCCCCATCAAAATTCCAACACAATTCTTCACAGACATGGAAAGAACAATTCTCAACTTCATATGGAAAAACAAAACAAAACAAAAAAACCAGGATAGCGAAAACAATTCTCAACAATAAAAGAACTTCTTTGGGGAATCACCACCCCTGACCTACAGATCAATAGTGATAAAAACCGCAAGGTATTGTTACAGAGACAGGCCAATCAATGAAGTAGAGTTGAAGACTCAGAAATAAACCCATAGAGCTATGGACATTTGATCTTTGACAGAGAAGCCAGAATCATACAGTGGAAAAAAAGAAAGCATCTTCAACAAATGGTGCTGGTCTAACTGGCAGTCTGCACGTAGAAGGATGCAAATGGACCATATTTATCACCTTGTATAAAGCTCAAGGACCTCAACATAAAACCAGATACACTAAATCTAATAGAAGAGAAAGTGGGAAATAGCCTCAAATGAACACATTGCCACAGGGGAAAATTTCCTGAGCAGAACACCAACAGCTCAGGCTATAAGATCAACAATTGACAAATGGGACCTCATGAAACTGAAAAGCTTCTGTAAGGCAAAGGGCATTATCAATAGAGCAAAACAAACCTGTAGATTGAGAGAAAATCATCACTCACCCTACATCTGATAAAAGGATAATACACAAAATACACAAAGAATTCAAGAAATTAGACTCCAAAAAACTAAATAACCCTTCTTAATTTCTTAACTCAGGATTAGAATACTGTGGCGTGGTCTGAGTCTTAAGTCTAGAAGGATTTTAATATCACCTGAGTTGAGATGGATGGCCAAAGAGGGAGTAGAGCATCTGGGCAGTGTTGTGTAGAAAAACAATAGTCAAAATAAAGCACCATTGTTTAGCTTCTCTTTGTATTATCCTGGTGGCATCTCTAACGTTCTTTCATTATAACATTAGAAATTCTCATTCAATACTACTACTATCACCTTTGAAAAGAAGTAAGGAGCCTTGGTTTGTTCAAGAAAATCAACTGCTTTTCCTTTTCTAACACCTAGTCTTACATTTATCCATCATCTGTCTGTCTGCCTTTTCCACTTTAGTTCCTTTGTGCCTTAGAACTTTTGCACAAGCTGCTTGATTCTTTTGCCTAAAACTTATTTCCCTGCTCCTTGTCTCACCAGTTTCTACTCATCTTTTAGTTTGGGCTTATCTAGTGCAATGGTTTTCCTCCATTAAGGGAAAGGAACCAGGAAGTGCCACTAATCTGGGAGAGGGGACTTAGGAAAACGGATTTATTCACATAATGATAGCAAAACATTAGAGAGATTCTTTTTTTTTAATTAGATATTTTCTTAATTTACATTTCAAATGTTATCCCAAAAGTCCCCCCCCCCCCCCCCCGCCTTGTTCCCCTGCCCACCCACTCCCACTTCTTGGCCCTGGCGTTCCCCTGTATTGGAGTATATAAAGATTACAATACCAAGGGGCCTCTCCTCCCAATGATGACCGACTAGGCCATCTTCTGCTACATGTAGAGCTAGAGACACCTGTTCTGGGGGTTCTGGTTAGTTCATATTGTTGTTCCTCTTCTAGGGTTGCAGACCCCTTCAGCTCCTGGGGTTCTATCTCTAGCTTCTCCATTGTGGGCCCTGTGTTCCATCATATAGATGATTATGAGCATCCACTTCTGTACGAGACAGCTATATCAGGGTCCCTTAAGTAGGCACTAACTGTCCTATGCCATACTGTCTGAGTTTAATGACTGATTATGGGATGAATCCCTCCTGGTGGGGTAGTCTCTGTATGGTCCATCCTTTCGTCTTAGCTCTAAACTTTGTCTCTGTAACTCCTTATTTGAGAGATTCTTAAGGCATAGTAAGATACAGTTGTAGCTCAGAGAGAATGAAGAGCTTTAGTGAAGCAATGTCTCTTCCTCACTTCATAGACACTCATGAAAGTGCATTCTTTGCAACATAAATACGATCTTCAAAACATGGTGAGTCTCTGACTCACAGTTCCCGCATAAGGCTTCAGAGAAATGAGAAATTTACTTAGCCAATCATAATTCAGAGAAAATTAGCTTGTGATCTATCGAGGTCCAAAGGCAGCTATGGGACTACAGGAAGCAAAGAGTAGTTCTGGCTTTGAGTTGTAGAGTAATACATTTTTAAATGGTTGGCTTTAGATTATATAATGATCACTATTTCCAACATGGAATCACCACACTTCCATGTTTTCCCTTTCTTATAGAGCATTCTGTATTTGATCTATATTTTTAACCTTAATAGTTTAAACGAATTTAGAAAGTAAACCCTATTTTACTTCTATAAATGGAATAACAGTCCACTCACCATGAATAAAGGGTAACTAAAAATAAAGACAGTATAAATAAAATGGTGCTATTAAATTCTGTTGCCTGTTCCTTGGCTCTGAGACTGAATCCTTAGTGAGTGTTGGAGATGTGCTAATGATGGCTTAGCATGGCAGCAAGATACACTTGCTGACAAGTCAGAATTCAGGGGAAAAGAACTGGAAGTTAACTTGCTTTCTCTCCATGGGAATCAATGTTATTCAGTGTCTTTGTTTATATTGCTCTGTATTTTTGCAAAGATTTTGGTGAATCAGCTGTCTGACTTTTAGGTTTGACATATACACTACAACAGAAAAGAGTCTGAACTTATGTAAAAAGTGGTGTCTGGGCCTCTTGTTTGGCAGAATCTGAAGTAAGGCTATTCCTGGAAAACACTATAGAAGTACATCCACCATGACAGTTGAGAGAAGAGAGAGATGAACAGAGACTGGCTCTTATTCGGTAGTCTTACTTCCTTGTTCTCATTTGTCCAAAGTAATAATTAGCTAAGGATCAACTGTCCTATCTTCTTCCCAGTTGTCATCTTGATGAAGGCTAACAACCCCAATTCTGCTATGTGTCTCCTTGGGATGATAAAGGTTTCTGCAGATGTGAGTCATTGGTACCTTTTCAAATGCAGACAAAAGACATGTACTAAAACTGACTTTCCTAGTGAGGCTTGCTGAAGTGTATCACTTCAGAAATGCAACCTCTCAAATACAGATCATCAAACACATCAGTATCATTTCACAAAGTATGGGGGGGGGGGACACAAACAGTACTTTGATGCCGTGTAATACAGATAAATGCTGTCAGACAAGATAGAAAGTGTTCTTCCTTCACAGGCCAGACCTCTGAAGAGATACTGGTGTTTGGATTTGGCAGGACATCAGCAGCTGCTGGGGCTCCGTTCCCACTGGCTCCCCTCCCCCACCTCATAATAATTTTGACAAGAGATAATTTTGACAAGAGATTGAAGAGACTCCCTCTGAGTTCTTCGAGGAATGTGGGATTATTTGTTCTGTCAGATATATTTTGTTAGCCCTAGAAGAACTCCTCTATTAACTTAAGAATTGTAATTTACAGCAGAATGTAAAGTAATAACTACGGCATTCTTAGAAAGTATAAATATGAATTTCATGCTAATTGCTTGCAAAAATGATCAATATCCTAGGCACATTCTTACTTATTGGAACAAAGATAATGAATGTTGTGCTGTCCATGCTGGAGATGTGCCAGGTGTCTTCTCACTTTGTATAGTACCTCTGCTCGCATCTACTCTGTAAAGCTAATATTTTCCCACTTTCAGATGGCAAAAAATGAGGCTCTCATTCCGACTGCTCAAAGTCAAATAGCTGGAAGTTGTGGAGCCCATACTTTCTGAAAGTCTGTGTCTTTGCATTTCTTTTCTTGATTTAACATGGTGCTACAGGTAAGCTGTGACTGAAGTGTAATCTGGGCAATATGAACTCTGCACCTTTGTGTAGCTTGTCTTTTTGTTTTCTTTGCTCCAGTCTTCTTCTACCCGTTGCATATAAGCACCACTTAAGCATAAGGAGTTTAAAGAACAAGGCTCAAAGTTAAAATGATTTGGTTTGAGTCCGGCTCTGTCGTTTTTTGAGTTCCAGGCACTGGCAGGAAATTCAGTCTGACCAATGAAGTTTCGTAATAGATGTCAAATGAAATAGCACCTTCCTTTTAAGGTTATTTTCATTAAATGAGGTAAGAATAATAAAATTCTGGCCATAGAGCCTAACATGCTCAGTAATAAATGATATTATTATCATTAACACAATCCATTTCCTTAATCCACATTCCTATTGCTACTACATTTTCTTCTTCTTATTTTAAATTATTTATGCCCCATTATCTATCAAATTCTTGACTTTAACTTGGTATTTACAGTCTGCTCTGCCAGGTTGTAATATGTACTAGAAAGATATTATAAACAAATTATTTGGCCCTAAGTTTGTGTGTGTGTGTGTGTGTGTTGTTGTTGTTGTTGTGCACGTGCACGTGCGCTCTGGCACCTGCATGCACTGGTGCCTTTTGTGAGTGTTAGGGTTTGATATGTGGAGAGACAGTGAAGGACTTGGAGACACCACTGGCCTTTATAGAGCATTATTTTATTAATAACCCTGATCTCTAAGGAATCTATATTTTTCTTTAAACAGCTGAACTTTCCTGGAAGATCAGAGACTCAGATTGTCAAAGCTTATAAAGAATAAATGCTGGAAGTAGACATCTCTCCCAGCTGTTCTTTTTCTTAGTTCTGCAGATGTGTGTACTCCCATAAGCCTTTGAGTGGAATCTAGGGGAAGGAGAATGAAAACTGTCAAGCCACTTATTTTATTGAAAACAAAGGTTGAGAGGCTTTTCTGAATATTTGTTTTGGAAGCCGAGAATGAAACAGTATTTTATTTGACTGATATGTTTATTTTGGGGGAATTTAAGATTTTAACTACCTCAAATTGTATCTTTATTCATGACATGCTTAGATAATCTCTCTAAAGCCAAAGCACTGTAATGGAACAATTGGGAAAAGCTGATGAGGGACTGGGGAAAGGATGTGAGGCTCAGGACTCAGAGCCGCTTTAGTGATGTAGTAATGTAGTGTGTAGAATCAGAGGCTACTGGACAGATACTCTGCAAGAGGACGCAGGTAAGATACAGACATGCTGATTTCAAGCTGATGTGTTTTATCAGTCCTTATTCCAGCGTAGAGGACTCTTTCAAAAGGACTGTAAATACTGTAATAATTTGTCCTCATTACTATTAGTTTTGTGAAGTCCAGGGAGCCATTTCATGACTTTGTGCTATATGATTCTCTTTCTCTTTCAATTTATGTCAATAAATTATATGTGATTCTAATGAAACATAGCTCTCTCCCAGTTGGGGTATTTATGTGTCTTTCAATCTTACAGAAAGTATTTGCCTCAAGAGCTTTTCAGGGCTGCCTTCTCTCATAGAAGCTTCAGGTCTCACACTAAGGCTCCAGAGAGGCCCCTCTAGCTTCTTTCAGCAAAAATGGCAGTCGTCTCCCATCTGCCTTCTTCTTCTCGCTTGTTGGACTGTCACATGGTTCACCATGTGGCTTGAACATGGGTTTGCCCTATAATTGACTTCTGGCTTGTGAAATGTGAACCACTGAATAGAAGCAAGAGTCATTCTTTCCCTCTTTTCTTCACTGGTCTCTGTAACAACCCAACACGAACTGAAACTAGAAGCTGTCTTGGATCACCTGGGAAAGGGCATTCATTAGCATGACAGAGCAGATCTGACCCTGGAGCTCCTAGGGACTCTGTGGCTCTCTAAGATGTCTGTGGGCCATATACCACCAAGAGAATGTAAGAGAAAACATGCATTTCATTTAAATCACTATTACTGTGGATTCTTATATGGTCAGCTAAGCCTACCACAGGCAGTTTTGATTGACCCCCTCCTCCCACTTCCAACCTGAATGTACTGTGCTCGGTCAGATCACTTTTCGTTGGTTTTCTTTCTATAAGGCGTTTTCGATGACTAGAAATTCTCATCTATTTCTTTGTCTTTCCATTTAGAATATAAGCTCTGGGGGGGAGGGATTTTATCTTTCATGTTTACTGTATTGTCCTCAGAAAAAATACTATAGAACAGATACCTTTTTTTATTTGATTGCTAGAAGAATGAAAGTTGTAAGCTAAAATTCCTCTACTCATTTCTCTGTAAGCATTTGTCTTGTGGTCTGTTTCTTTGGCTGGCTAGAGCATTACACTTTCCTCATTTGGGTAGAGTCATGTATCTATGTAGATTTTAGTAGCCTTAGAGCTTTCTAATTATTGATGTTTCACTTTATTGAGTACTTAATGCTCAGTTTCTCTTTTTTTGCCAGTAATTTAAGAGCTTTTTAAAAAATTAGATATTTTCTTTATTTACATTTCAAATGTTATCCTGAAAGTTCCCTATACCCTCCTCCCACCCTGCTCCCCTACCCACCCACTCCCACTTCTTGGCCCTGGCGTGCCTCTGTACTGGGGCATATAAAGTTTGCTACACCAAGGGGCCTGCCTTCCCAATGATGGCCGACTAGGCCATCTTCTGCTACATATGCTGCTAGAGACAAGAGCTCTTGGGGTACTGGTTAGTTCATATTGTTGTTCCACCTAAAGGGTTGTAGACCCCTTCAGCTCCTTGGGTAATTTCTCTAGCTCCTCCATTGGGG